>JADDOH010014239.1:0-67653 GCA_016648135.1 Agrypnia vestita | reverse complement strand
ACAGACGGACAGACGGACAGACGGACAGACGGACAGACGGACAGACGGACAGACGTACAGACGGACAGACGGACAGACGGACAGACGGACAGACGGACAGACGGACAGACGGACAGACGGACAGACGGACAGACGGACAGACGGACAGACGGACAGACGGACAGACGGACAGACGTACAGACGGACAGACGTACAGACGGACAGACGGACAAACGGACAGACGGAAGGACAAACGGACAAACAACGAAATTATAATGTTTGATTAAAAATCTATTACAATGAACTTCCACAAAGTTCGTCACAATAATTTAGAAACATTATCTATTTTATAGATATAAATATTAATTTATTTTATTTTATTTAGTATACCAATTGTAAAAAATAAAAATACACAAAAAACAGAGATTGCAAACAATGCGTTGTTTGTTCGAATAGTTTTCAATAAATATAAAAATACCACACTCTCGAGCGTCAAAATGCACCACCGAAAATGAACGCCGAATTTCTTCTCAACACTGACCTCAAAAGAAAGCAAGCACTTGCAGCTTGCCTCAATCAAGATTAAAAGATCACGAGTACGAAGCCTCTCTGGGTCTCGCATAGACCTACTTTAAAAGTCGGGACTTTCTCTAAAGTAAAAGTTTATTGTGCGACGTAATACGAAATTTATTTTTTTCTGTTCGGGCTCGCTAAGCTGGTCAAGAGATGTGTATCAGGCGGGATTCATTGCGAATTTGCTTGTCCGTTTATATTTGTGTGTACGTATGTACGTATGCGACCCACCCGTGTTAGGCGGGGACCAGGTTACCGTAGTTGTATGAATCAGGGTTCTTGAGAAGAAAGGAAGGTATACAGGGTTAGATGGAAAATATTAATAAACTCGCAGGAATATATTCCTGTCTCGATTATGAGTCGGAAATGTTCAAGCTATCATGACCTAATATCAATAGTTATGGAGATATGCGACATCAAAGTTTGCATTTTTTTCAATATGTCTGACTTATTTTTTGTTAAACGTTGGACTATCATTACAGTAACTTATATCGAGTTCATTTCTATCAATACAAGTCAAATAAAATATTAAAATCGAATTCCGATTGGAAATATTTCATGATTTTTATCATTTTATTTAACTTGTATTGAAACGAATGAATTTTTCGCAATCGATATAAGTTACTGTAATGATAGTTCAACGTTTTATAAAAAATTAGTCAGAAATATTGCAAAACAAAATGCAAACTTTGATGTCGCATATCTCCATAATTATTGAAATTAGGTCACGATAGCTTGAACATTTTCGACTCATGATCACGGCAGGAATATAGTTATACGAGGTTTTTAATGTTTTTAAAGTAACCCTGTATATGCTTCAATTTAATTAAAATACAACCGGTGTGTCAGAGAAATTTCCTGATTTTATTTACTCTGGTTTGGGTCCTCTACAGGGAAAAATTGAACTCGAAATTCTCCAGATATGAAACATGCCAATTACCAGATTTCTGCAGGTTATTTCTGCTCTTCGTTCTCCATTCGATGATCTGCTTCTGTTCTGTTCTGCTCTGCACCACTTTAAAGCTGATCAAAGTTGTAGTACAATGACATAAAAATATATTTTAATTTTTATCTGCCGGGACAAAATCAACCGTAGGTTACGAAATGCCAAAAAAATCTATGGTTCGCAGCAGTTGTCATATACAGAATACTCCGCGTTCATAGATAATTTTTATAAAGCACCCGACCAGAAACTACCAAGGATTTTTCGCCCGAACACGGTGAATCCTCTCGATTCGGACCACAACCACAAGCTAATCATGAAAAATATCAATGATTATACTCGGAGTATCATTTATCATCTTTACCATTTTCATCCATCTTCCTCCCTCTCTTACCTCGCACCGTTTCTATACTGGCCAATCAAGACACAATCTATCTTCATTGAGTTTATACGATTTTAGTTTATTTTTCCCAAGTGATTTTGCGGCGACTCATCGGCTGCCATTAAGGTTCATAGATATTAATGGTCATTTATGTGGTATTCGCAATAGGTTCGAGCCATTTTAATTAAGATCTTTATGAAGAAAGTATACACGTAGAAGTAAGATCACCTAGATATTTCTCATTGGGTCCAATTATGTCAGTTTTGTTACTAACCTAAAATAACTCATTAGCCTCAAATTTCTAATAGGTATCTAATAATTCATAATTAGTGACCATGTTTTTAAGTGGACCTGTTATAAAATGAATCATTTAAGTTTTGAATTTACTTAATACTTTACTTTACTATAAAATGGATGTTAAACACCACTAGCAGCCCCTTTTTTCTGTTTTTTTCACCTCCATGTCTTCCATCGGTAGAGAATTCAATTCTAGATATTTAAACTTATCGACTTCCTTAAGCTGCACCTCCTCAGACTCTAGAGAGTTGCATCACAATTTTTATTTATTTGCATTACAAAAGGATAAACTCGCAGAATAACAAGTTGAAATCATAAAAGTTTGGACATGAAATAAGGTATCTATTCATGCGTTTTACTTACGAATCCCTTAGCTTTTTGAAGCAGTGAAATAAAAATATAGAAAACTTCTGAATATGTAAAACATTGAGGATTTATTTATGGTCTTTATTTCACAGTAGAGTCTAGGCTTAAAGTATACTTCGTTTAAATGTATACATATAAATGAAGGTAGTTGCTTCACCAGACAAGGTTTATTCTGAAAAAACTACCTGTACAGTTTTTTTTTTAGTTTAAACATTAGCAAGACTACATATTAGAAATAAAATTTATATATTGCACGTAAGAAATAAAACACAAAAATGACTATATATTAGGGTTATACTTTTTAACATTGTATGTAAACGTATAACTTTAATATATACTCACATGTATTATCCTTATACAATAAAATGCAATACTAAAATAATTTAATTTTTTTGACGCGATAGCGATGGGTAGCTATCAATATACATTTATTTTACGTTGCTATCTTCACTTTTTTCTAGGATCATCGATCAGAATCATTAATGACATGTTGACTATCTGTTTGTTTAAAAAAAATAAAAATCTATTGAAGAACGGGAAAAAGTAATGAAAGGGAATATTAAATGTTAATATTTAAAACAAATCAACACACCTGCTTAATATCTAACACGAAAGCTAGTTAATCTTGACAAAGTCATTGGTGAGATATTATTTATTTACTTACTGATATTTTATTTTACATGATTTTTTTATAATATTTTTTTGTACATTTTGTCATTTTTTGAAATGAGTTGTCAGAGAAAAATGTTCAGAATATCTCAGATAACAATGTTTCATACCTAATTTGCAACTATTAAGGATTCGAAGTCTGATTTGTCTGATACACACCCTCTAATTTAAAGGACACATCGCCCACATAAATTTTTTGCTAGGACATTTCTTTTCATTTTTTTTTTTTAAATAGAGATGCGAATACGGAATACGCGTCACATCAATATTCTTACTATTTTCAAACTAAGCTAAACGCCGGTGCTATGAAAATAGGACTAACTTGCTAGTCTGGAGTGAGGTTCGAACCCGCGACCTTTGGATCACGAAGCGAGTGTCCTAACCACAAGACCAACAAGCTACACGTTTCATTTCATTTCTACTAAAATGAATGAATTTTTACATATTCGATATAATTTTAGTTAACGATACCCCAAAGTTTTATACGTCAGACATATTTATGAAAAAGTCGGTCATCTCCATAACTAGTGATATTAGGACAATGTTGTTTGAGTATTTTCGACTCATAATTAAGACTTTTTAACTCATAAGAATATACTTGTAATGTACTGTGAACTAGCTCCTTTATACATTTTATATTCCCAGTGGAACCTTATTCTTCTTCATAGATTCTACTACTTTCCACATTGAACGGCTCGTTTTAAGTAAGCGTGAATTTCCCGTTGTCGCGTTTCACTGTAAATGCATACATTATATTGTAAGTCATCGTCGGGACAAGCATACTTGTACTTCTATAAACACCATAAATGTAAGTAAAGTCCACTTTGAATACATGCACAAATACAAACATATACAATGCGTTGATTGATGAAGATTAATGAAGTATTGTACGTTAATCGCCTTTAAGATTATAGCTCCCACTGTAAACATGTAAATTGAAGATCTTTATTTACACAATAACATCAACACTAAACTTAGTAAGGATTTATGTAAAATCCCTCCAGATATGGCATTTTGACCTACCTATGACCCTGTCTAGCCTAGGACCCACCTAGTCCGGTTAATATCAAAGTCATGTCAGTAGAATTGCCAACTGAATTATAGATAGGATCTTGGATTCACAGTGCAGCTCTTAGATTTTTGATATTTATTTTAGATTTTCCCTATATAGATTATTATTTAAAAAAATCTAATAACTTACTTGCAATATTATTAATTTTAATGAAATATATGTTGTTTCTTCTTCAAATATAGCAAATTTATTTTGTGGTGACATAATTATAATTTATATAAATTAACTTTGTAAAAACCACTTATTTATTGAAAAAATTCAACATGTTTCGAAGCCAATGGCTTCTTCATCAAGAAAACAAAAATAATATTTGAAATTCGAAGTATAGATCAAAATATTAAAAAGTTATATATGGAAAATTATAATATAAAGTACCTTAGTTACTATATAATCGTCATAAGGGTGATATCATGATAATTAAAATATATCGCCAAATGGCATATCGGAAAGGTATATAATATTACGTTGAATGTTTGCATTCATTGGTTAAATTAGATTTTTCCGAGAAACGATTCTCGACGTTTCGTTGAATGCTTATTCAACGTCACAAGGAGGGCGACCTTTACCCGCGGAGGTAGAGGGCGGACTGATTACTGCTTTCGAGGGCGTAGATTATATGCACTTTGTTGTGGAGTGCTCACTTCTACAATAGAGGTCGCCAGTGTGCAATATGTACTAGTTACGTCGGCGGACTTTACTGCGCAATATCCGCAACCATTTACAGTTAAATATATCTAACGACCGTAACCTAACCTTAACTCTTTAATAAATCAGATTTATTTATTTATTATTATTTATGCCTTAGTGGGCTTTTATATTTATACATTATATATATAATATTAAGCACTTACTTACTTACCATCACGCCGTTTCCCCTTGGGGGTAGGCAGAGAGGATAGAGCGCCATACTCTTCTGTCCTGACATACAACTTTCGCTTCGTCTACATTCATACATCTTCGCATGCAAGCTCGACGGCTGTTCAGGCATCTAACAGGACCATCTTCCAGTATCTAGTTAATCTGGTCATGCCACGTCTTCCGTGGTTGCCCTCTCTTTCTGGCGCCGTCAACACTTTCATCATATATCTTTCTTACCATTCTTTCGTCATTCATTCGCTCAACATGCACAAACAACAAACACAAAGAAGTAATAAAAGTTAAACATATTTAAAATAGAATTATTAAGACCTCTGCCTCACCCCTTTTCCCCCATCCCCCCCCATTCCCCAATTCCCCCAGCCCCCCCCCAGCCCCATCAAGTTTTCACTACTGCCGTCTATCTTCTAGGTATTCTTCCAGTCGTGAACTTGAAAGTTTTATAGCGTCTTTATTAATATTGTCGCCCCATAATTTCTGAGTCCTCTCCCTGCTCGAGTTCTTAAGGATTAATTATGCATGATTTTATGTGGGTCGACTTTTTTAAATATAATTAGGTAATTACTAGAGATACACCCGTAAAAAATCACGGTAAATAATAATAGAACGATTTTGAAACTGAAAATTCATGAATAGAAAACCATTTTCTTTTTATTTATTTATATTTATTCGGAAAACCAACAGCTAACAATAATTAAGTAAATACAAACAATGTGAAACATAAAAAAGCCAATTACAGGTTTTCACTGGTAGTGACAAAATATTGTATTTTCGTGGTGTACATATATATGATATATGTAATAGATGAAACAATATATAATTTTTGTGAGTGCATTAAATTCGTTGCAAGTTCACCACGAGTATGAGTTTTGTCTTTAGTTAGTAGAAATAAGGGGAGTAAAAAGAAGAGGGTTGGTTCTTAGAAGACCGTGTTATTTCGACCCTAGCGTGTTGCTTGAGCAGCGTCGCTGATTGCGTGTCTCACTCTAATTTTCTAATTACAGCAAGTTACGTACTAAACGGACCAACAGAAAGACGGATAGATAAAAATAGATGTAAACATTGAAAAACGATTGTGGCGTCTACGTCTTGGCAAAGGGAATCGGTGAAGCCACTCATCTATAGTATTATTTGTTCTATATTAACTGTTATTTGAATTAGGCTATTATTCGCCTTCTACTTTGCACATTACAAACTGCCACATCCCAATTTTTCATAGCTGCCTACCGCTTGGTACCTGCTGCGCGTGCCATTAATAACAGAGCTAATTCATCAGCGCCTCTGAAGAATATTTATTCATGCAAACTTTCACACGATTATTATCTCCACTGTTAGCCATTGAAGAGCCGATTCGAGTCTCGCCGGTGGTACACTTGTGTGAGAATATCCGTATCGCCTTTACTGATACTGGTTCATTTACCGGTAAACCCATAACGAAGTAGCGCGGCGGCGGGGTATATAAGAGGAGCTCTCTCTAGGAGAATGGCACTGATAATTTAGCATTCGAGCGACAGGCACGTTTGCGATTGTATATCTCTGGCAGTTAAACAGTTAATCGGCGTCTAAATAAAAAAACGGTTGAGAAGCGTGCATAGTCTCTTCTTCTTCATCAGCCTTCGTCTCTCCACTGCTGGATACAGGCCTCTTCCTTCTCTTTCCATCCTTCCTTGTTGTTTGCTAATTGTAGCCATTTATTTCCCCCCACAGCGGCTGTATCATCGGCCCATCTCTTTTGAGGTCTTCCGATGCCTCTTTTATTCTCCCAAGGTCTCCATTTCAGAACTCTGGGAGGCCATCTTGCCTTGTATCCTGCCTTGCAACGTGTGCTGTCCGATGCCATTTTAGCTTGATCCATGATATCCACTAGTCTAGTTCTGCGCCTAATTTCATCATTTCCAATTCCATCTCTTAGGGCCGGTTGTTTCAAGTTGGATTAAAGTAAGCGTTCTTTTAGAGCATAGATTTTTACGTTCTCCACCAATCAGACGAGCCGTTTTCGTAAAAATCTATGCTTTAATCGACCGCTTACTTTGATCGAACTTGAAACAACCGGGCCTTGGGCTTTCTCCAAGCATGTGCATATTACATATTTTTATTCTGATATTTATTTTTGGACATATAGTTTATAACGGTGAAAGTGTTGTAGATAGACGTGTACGAATGATGTTAATGAGTACGAAATATTTAAGGAATGGATATACCTATAAGAACTAACTTACTAACTAACTAACCATCACGCCGTTTTCAGGATAGGTAGAGAGGATAGAACGCCATATTCTTATATCTTGGCACACCACGTTTGCTTCGGCTATATTCATATTTCTTAACATGCAAGCTCTACGGTTCTTGAGGCTTTTAACAGGGCCATCCTCTAATATTTGTGGTATTTGATCATGCCAGGTTTTTGCGGACGCCGTCTATTCCTGTTGGTTTCAACACTCGCCCCATATATTTTCTTAACCATTGTTTCTTCGATCATACGTTCTTCATGACCAAACCATCTCAGCACTCCTTTCTTTGTTTACATTAATTGTTCCTTTCTTTATTCTGCGTACGTCGAAAAAATAACTGATATACTCATATGTGTAAAGACCAATATATGTATTGTATTCTTCTTTAACGACTATCCCTTATAACTAAGGGTAGAAATATTCATGAACTCCCACATTCTAGGCTATATTCCTTCTCATTTTCGCAGGTTTCACCTCTGTTATCACACTTTTTCCACTTGGTCGGTTCAACGGTTCAATCTTTTTCTTCCCTCCGTCCTTCGACAAGTCTCCAATAATAAGCTTTTTTAAGTCTGCTTCAAAGAGCTTATTACAACCTGTTTGAGGGTTTTACAGAGAGACGTTTATGTGTTTTGCTATTTTCCAGTGTACAACCGAGTGAAGTTTTTAGAAGTTTGTTCTAACCGTTGTTTTATGAATTATTTAAATAACTGTTTCTCAATTTCACATAACCTTACTCGGCGATCTATCAAAACCATGTTTATTTTATCCACAATTTCTAGATTTGATTTCCGTTTAAATTTTTCTCTCCAAATGAAAATATTGGTGTCCATTCAATATTCTTCGTTTTTATCGATTATTTTATATCCATCCATAAAATTAACACGGAGTTGAATGATTATCAAAATGAAACTATTTGACATATCAATTTGACATTTGCATTCAATTTATTGAAATGAGGTATGTAGGTATGCGGTACATAATGGAGTTCTGGTACCGACACTAATATATGGAAGTGAAGCCTGGAGCTGGCAGAAGAGGAACGAAAGTAGATTGAATGCAGTGGAGATGAAGTCCCTGAGACGTATGTGTGGTAAATCCATGTATGATAGAGTAAAGAATGAAGATATTAGGAATGAATGTAAAGCTGATCGTAGCATAATACAGAGAATAAAAATAGGGTCACTCAGGTGGTTTGGGCATGTTGAGCGAATGAATGAGGAAAGAATGGTAAGAAACATACATGATGCAAGTGTTGACAGCGCCAGAAAGAGACGGCGACCACGGAAGACGTGGCATGACCAGATTAACCAGATAGTCCTGTTAGATGCCTGAACAACCGTCGAGCTTGCATGCGAAGATGTATGAATGTAGACGAAGCGAAAGTTGTATGTCAGGACAGAAGAGTATGGCACTCTATCCTCTCTGCCTACCCCCACGGGGAAACGGCGTGATGGTAAGTAGTAAGTAAGGTATGTAGGTGCGAACGAGAATATTCATTCTCAATCACAAGTCATGACTGCCTTTAGTATTCATTTGTTCACGTGGTTTCTGGATGCTGCGTGATACCAACATAATGTGCAATATAATATTATTATTCAAAAAGAAAAACTTAAACTAAGAATGGTAACTTTTTTTACGCTCTGTAGGTCCGACGGTAGTACATTAAAAAACACGAAGAAAATATGCGCAGGGAAATATAAAATAATTTTGATTCGGAATTATTTCTGTGATTCGGTTGAAATAATATGGTAATATCTGCTTTCTTTTACTCGTTATTCAAGACCCTTTTAAGACGAAAATTTATGATTCATATCTTTTAGTACATCAAGAATTTAACGATGGGTATGGAACAAATTGAATCATAAAAATTCGACCAACCTACGTAAACTTTTGTAACTATCAAATATGTTATTTTGAATTTTATTATTATATTTATTTATTTATGTGTGACATATTTTAATGTAAAAATATTAAAAATAATTTATTATATTTTATTTTGTTATATTAATTACAATTAACGAAATCGAACGCGCGGTATTTTATTCATAAATTTAAAATGACAATTTTTGCGTATATTTTCACTGTGGAATAAAACATCAACGATTTATAAACAGTATAATTTTTTAATATGATAATATTATTTTTACATGAGTTTATAGATAGAATTATTATACGAAACATAATAATTTCGTTGTCAATCCGTTCGTCCATCTGTCTGTCTATCCCCGTGTAACGTCCGTAATTTCGTTCAAATTCACGGCTAAAAAAACGAAATTAAACAGCCGTTGATGGGGCTTGAACCCCAGGCCACCAAACCCGAACCGGCCGTTGAACGCATGTTGCTACGGCCGCTTCTTCGTAGGGCGCTATAAATATATATTATACTAGGGCGTAGCAAAAACGAAAACTAATGTTCAGTCATTTTCGACGGGTCATATTAAACAAACAGGGCTGAGTCATTTACTACGTGGTCTGTAACCTTTTTGTGTGAAGAGCATTTTGAAACAACAAATGATTACCATCCCTTAAAACTAATTTTCAATACTAATATAGTGTCTCTGAGGATGAAATTTCACTCGTAAACACTTACCATTAACTACACGTTTATTTGTTTATTTTTCGTGAATAACTTATTTTCAAATGTATGTATTCATTTTAAAATAAGTTATCAATGAAAAATAAACACGCGTACTGTATTTTTATTACAAACTATTGTAGTTGGTCCCCATGAGAATGAGGGGACAAGTCAAAGAAACGATTCGGGTGTCATCAACCTTCGTTACTCCCTCTTTCTATGGTCTGGTGCTCTGGGAGTCACAACTTTTCGAATTTCCTACACCATTAGTGTTCACATACGTTCACGTAAAAAGCAACAACTTTGCTTTTCACGTTTATTTCAGCCAAATTCCCCCTTTTCATTTGTCGTCCCAGTCAAAAATAGATTTACTTTGTTATATTCTAGATGGATTTGGCGTTTATATTGTAGAAAATCATTTTTCTTATTTTAATAGACCGAGATGAGTGGAAGAAAATTATTGAGGAGGCCAAGACCCACCAAGGGTTGTAGTGCCAAGAATGATGATGATTAATTGTAAATATCAACTGATAATGGCATAATCTACCGAAAGTATCATCTTAATTTGTATGATAAAAATATTAAAGTCTTAAGATCATGTGTTGATTTAATTTTTTGAAAATCATAATAATAGGATATTAAGAATATGAAAGATTCTGATTTTCTCATAAAATTATTGAAAAAATAAAATAATATAATACAAACTCAGGTAGCGATAACGTATTAAAATCAAATATTTTAAATAATCTAAAACTTTTTATGTTAAATTTTTGAAATGTAATGTATTTAACGTTTTTATACTATACATTTTCATTCTAGATTACGAACATTGTTATCACATGTGAATTTAGTAAAAATCTAGTCACCGACTAGTCGAATATGGTAGATACACCAATTTAACACTGCACACATATAATTCTCAAATGTTTAACTTGTAATATT
The DNA here is from genome assembly GCA_016648135.1 of Agrypnia vestita. Lineage (NCBI taxonomy): Eukaryota > Metazoa > Arthropoda > Insecta > Trichoptera > Phryganeidae > Agrypnia > Agrypnia vestita. The sequence continues at coordinate 56,745 of JADDOH010014239.1, read as the reverse complement.
TAACTTTAATCAATATTTAACTGTAAATGGTTACGGATATATTATACGAACAGTATGTTTTTCCGAGAGACAATTCTCGACGTTTCGTTGAAGTCGTATTCAACATCATCAGGAGAACGAGCTGTACTTGCGGAGGTACAGGGCGTACTGATTAAGTTACGTGAGTAAATAAGTAGCTTGTTAATCATGTAGTTAGAACTCTCGCCTCGTGATCCAAAGGTCGCGGGTTCGAATCTCACTCCAGACCAGCAAGTTAGTCCTATTTTAGTTTAGCTTAGTTCGAAAATAGTAAGAATATTGATTTACAAAATGATGATTGAACAAGCGTTTAGCTTAGTTTGAAAATAGTAAGAATATTGATTTGACACGTATTCCGTGTTCGCATCTCAATTAAAAAATATATATGTCTAACGACCGTAATAATTACCTTTACTCTTTAATTAATCAATATTATTTAATGTAATCGAAGCATAGATGTTTACCGAAGAAATTATAAGACGACTTGAAGCATTCAAGTTATGGATCTATATAAGAATACTCAAAAGAAACTGGATAGACAGAGAAGATGATTACGAATAAATATGTTATAATTCGGATAAATAAAGAAAATGAAATAATTAAAACAATATAATAACAAAAATATAGACCGAAATATCTCGGAGAGATGATGAGATGTCCAGAGAAGTAAGAGATTATGCACCTCATATTGCAGGGAAGGATTACCGGAAGTCCCTGGAAGAAGGAGAACATCGTGGCTAAAAAATCTATGACAGTGGTTTGGCCAGTCAACTGTAAATCGGATATCAGTAAATAAAATCGTGTTAGCTACCATGACAACTAACGTCCGTTGAATGGATAGAGCACGAGAAAAAGAAAAAGAATTAGTGTAGAATTAGTTACTAATGTAATCAATAAAACGAGCTTAAGGGAAGCTTTAAATTAATTTTAATTATCATAAAATATATTATATATAAATGTGTCTTAATCTTACATATAATACAGCGCGATCTTCAATAAAACGATATATATATATATGTATATATATATTTTTTTTTAATAATGAATAATTTTATAACGTATTTTTCTGTATTATTTTACTCGTAAAAATAATACAGGTGTATATTTGTGTCTTATAATATATTTCTATAAGAGATTGAAGACCACTTAGTAATGTTTAGGCAAACCAGCGCGGCGTTCTCTTATTTTGTAAAAATATCCTCGTAAATAAAAAAAACTAACCCATCAAAACTAAGTTTTTACAATACTCCCTTTCGCTTTGAATTAGGTTTCGTGTTATACACGCGTCGGGCTAATTACTCATATAGAATTATTCCAATTTGAAAAAACATTAAAATTTCTAAAAATCAAAATTATACTATAATTATTAATTTTTGTTAAACGAAAATTTGTTAGATCATTGTTATCGTCGCCACGAGTCTGCCTGAAAAGTTTCAGCTCGATTTGATCATGGGAAAAGGGTTAAAAGTAGATTCAAAGTTTTTTCGTCAGACAAGCAAGCAAGCAGAAAGGGAGTAATAAATAAGTCTACACCTTCTTGACGTCTTTGTTAATTTCAAGTGTCAGATTTGTTATTGAAAAAGCCTATTGATTGGAAATCAAGAATTTTTTTCGAAATAAGCCGAGTGAATAAATCAGAATAATAATAAATTCAATAGTTTTTATTAATCTGTCAATTTTTCAATGGCTCAGTGAACACATACGCGTACATTCAGTATGGATGTTTATTTATTAACGATTAATTTGTATAAATTATTGACAAATGTAGTTGTGAAGTTAACGCTTCGTACTAGAAAAATAGCTTGTAGTTTCCAATTACCCGAAGCGAGTAACTGAGAATTAATAAACTCAGTCAAGAACCGAATACCCAAAGAGGTGTAATAAAAAAATACGTTTTCAGTCTCACCCATCCTCTTCTGATTCGACAGCGAAACGTAAATTATCGATGATAAAAAAATCAATGAACTCTGTGACACACAATATTTCTGCCATCGATGCTGGGAGCAGTGGCGTCTCCCTTGACCAAACGTAAAACATTATTATTAAATTAATATAACTACACTTTATTCATATCTATACTAATATTATAAAGAGGAATGATTTGATTGTGTGTTTGAATTCAATAGGTTCCGAAGCTACTGGACCGATTTAAAAAATTCTTTCACATTCAAAATCCTAAATTATCCCTGATGAACATAGGCTATAGAATATTTTCAAAAATGTTAGGAATCCGTATGAAAACTTCGATAATGTAACCCAACGTGTGAAAAAATTACGAAAAAAAAACTTATATTGCGTACGCTGCAGAAATTATTGCCAAATGAGCAAAGTAATGTACTACAGTTTTATAAAGGACATTAATATGTACAAAAAAGTCTACGATACCATATATCTAAGTATTACAGTTATGTTACAATAACTTATGTTACAATAACATTAGATGGAAACATTGTTTTTTAGAGAACAGCGGACCCTTTGTTTTCCCTCACAAACTAATTTTTTTACTTAATCCTTTACCCGTGCAACGCCGGGTACGACAAGCTAGTTTCCTATATGGAAGCTATCGGAATGCAGCACAAAGTAATTTAGAATGCCTTGATTTTGAGTTGAAAGTGTTCAAACAACCATGACCTAATATCAATAGTTATGGAGATATGAGATATCAAAGTTTGTATTTTTTTTCAATGTTTATGACTTATTTTTTGCAAAACGTTGGACTGTCATTACAGAAACTTATATCGAATATTAAAAATTCAATCATTCCCTTTAATACCTACAAGTCAAATAAAATAATAATAACAACCTTCGAATTCCAATCGGAAAATTAGTTACTGTAATGATAGTTCAACATTTTGTAAAAAAATAAATCAGAAATATTGAAAAAATAATGCAAATTTTGATATTGCATAACTCCATAACTATCGATATTAGGTCATGGCTGTTTGAACATTTTTGACTCATAATCAAGGCAGGAAACATTCTATAAGGTAATATTCTATAAGTTCTATAAGGTTCTAAACTGAGTGGCGGAATGTGTCGGTATGCCTAGAACGTTACTGTACATTCGAATTTCTTGAAAATTCTGGAAGGAGAATGTTCTAGAAGGTTTGAGAAAGTTCTATGACGATCCTAACAGTGTTCTAAAAATCTACGCGCGCGAAGCCGCGCGGGTACAGCTAGTAAGTAATAAATGTAAAATATTCATATTAAACCGACATAAAAATCGCAAAATTCTGCGTATACACTAAGTATACGAAATTACCAGCACTTGAACGCGCATTTCAATTTAAGAACCGCATGAGTAAGATTTTTAATATTTTACAAATAACCTTATATATATATAGGTGAACTAATAAGTTTCCGCCGTTTGACAAAAGTTGGCGCCACCAATATGTTATGGTTAAAATTGTCATGTAAAACGTAATTATCGTAAGGTTGGACATCTGTCAACATTACCTTAAAATATTAGTGATGACAGACGCCCAATTTTTGATAAAAAACGGAGAAAACTTATGTGTACACTTATATAATGTCTATGGCATAACTGGATAGGGAGGGTGTGTCAGAGCAGTCATGGATTCGCTGACAAAATCACGAAAATGCATCATGCGTATAATCACCAAGAGATCGAGTATGTTTCCTTCAGAAGATTTGTTTGAAATATTTAACGTTCTTGACCCGAGGCAATTATACCTTAAAACCATACTTGTAAAATTCCAAAAGGACAAGGTAAATTTTAATCGTACACAACAAGCACTGGTTACAAGGCTGGCAAATACACTTTATTTCGAGATACCTAAAAGGAAAACGTCTTTTGGGCAAAGACAATTTAATTTCACTGCCCCGCTTATTTTTAACAAGTTACCTAATGAAACTAAAAAAATAACTCTACACACACCTTTTAAACATCGTATTACTAAGTTTATAAAAATATCAGGTAGAAGGTATGTTGAAGAGGTGATCCGCCCTTGACCTCTGAATTGGCAAAAACTGATTTATATAATTTAAAGTATACTATAATATAATATTTATTTTTGTAACTACTTAAATTTTTATCTTTATTTTGTATATATATTTTATTTTCTTTTTCTTTTCTTTTAGATTTAGGTATTTCTATGATTTACTTTATTATTATTGATATACTTTCATTCTTACGTTTTATTTTTATTTATTTATCTTCATCTTGTTACATGACATAGGAGATGGAGCCGCTCATCTCACTAGGAAGAACCTGTACCGAGATGAGCAGCTGAACAATATAGTGAGAACAAAAAATAATAAAGATATAAAACAAAATACTATACAACTATAAGATTAATTGATTTATTAATTGAGTATATAAATATAAAATGTGGATAATAAGAACAGTATATATTGTATAATGTAAAAGCAATAGTGAAAGTAATATATATAAAAAATCATATGCATGGATATTAATAAAATGTATATATAATAGCACAGTTAAAAAGTATATTTAGGTATATACCTATATAAGAAAATTAAATGAATGTTTGTGTATATTTAAAAAGTGATAAGAAACTTTATACTTTCTTTAATTGTCGTATGTTAATATTACATAAATATCATGTGAGAATAACTGCCACAAAACAGGTTTTTACCTGGTGTGGCAGTTACTAGTAACTTGTATTAACAAATGTAAATAAACAATAAAATAAATAATTGAATAAATAAAAAGTAACCCATAAAAACCAAGTTTTAATTATACTCCCTTTCTCATTTACTAGTTGAAACATTTTTTTTTCGCTTAACCTACGCGTCGGGCTTCGGTCGGGCGACGCTACGACAGGGAGTAATAAAAAATTTCCAATAATCCAAAATTATACTATAATCAGGTTTCGCGTATTTTTTCATACAACTTAATAAGTTGTATGAAAAAACGATACAAAATTTGAAAAATCCAATTTTTTTTTTTTTTTTTTAATGAAAATTTAATAGATCCTCTTGATCGTCGCCACGATCTGCTTGCAAAGTTTCAGCTCGATTGCATCACGGAAAAGGGGTTTAAAATGGATCCAAAGTTTTTCGTCAGACAAACGACAAGAAGACAAGCAGACGCCACGAGTAGAATAAAGGGAGTAAAAAATAAAAAAATATTTAAATAATATATTGACCCGAACAGCAGCCGCCACTGGCTAGGGGCACAAAAAAGGCATGAAAGTCTGTCGAGCCGGCGATAAGTGGCGATGTTTAATCTGCTCCGAACCCGCGGCGGCGATCTTGAACGGGCACAGCCTCCTCTTTGGGGTCCCGCGTCGCCCAGCAGCGCTCTCCCCGCGCGGCGGGCAGCCACCGGTAAATCTGGTTGAGAAAGTGTTCTGGCCATCCGGAATGTGGGTCGCCTCAGTCGGTCACGATCGTGGCCGGCTTCATTGTATGCCGGCACACACACACACGTCATGTTGTTTGTGTTTATTGGACGTCAATTACCATGCTGTGTTTTTTTTTACAGTATCATCATCATCATTTTTGTCTCTTCAAATTAAACGTGTTTCTACAAACAGGTCCTGTTGATTATGAGGAATTATAATTAATCTATAGAATATGTCCCAATCTGTCCCAGCCAATTGGAGCTGGTTTCTCTCCACGCTCCGTCAAGGCGAACCCGACAGTCCGTGCTCTTCCATGTACGCATAAGCAGAACCCCTTATGCACCCTTATACCCTTTTATTGTAACGAAATAATAGATAGTTCATGTTAACCCTGAAAGTCTATTCTAAATATTCGTGAAAGAATTTTTGAAATCGGATGAGTAGTTTCGGAATTTATCTTCTACATCCAAACTTAATTTTTTTACTTATTTATATATTAGTATAGATTATTAAGATTAATTACAGAAGTCTCACAGAGACTAAGACGAAGCTATTTATATGAGAATCGCTTATGGAAGTCTTTCATACGATGACTGAGGATTTACAACCTATGTGAGCTGGCTTAAGTGATCACTCTACACAATGAACGTTCACAAATGCCATGATAAGAACCTCCACATGGATTTGAAAAAAAAATTAAGAATCGCTATTTTCAATATTAAAAGATAAAATTTATCGTCAAACCATTTTTCGTTATATTTAAATCATGACTTGCCCTTTTCCATGAATCACCAGCTATTAAAATTTTCCTATCATTGGCGCAAGAATATAGTTTTTCAGAAATCATCACCTGGAATGGAATATTTAGGTAAATAATGAAGAGCAGCGATACTGATACCGTACCTTGTGGTACACCATATGTGAAAATTTCATTATTTATATATTGTCTTCTTTCGAATATATTTTGATCTTGATGTGGAAACTGTAACCCATTTTTGAATATTCCTCTTGTAGTGCTTGTCCGATTATCAAACATTTACGAATATTCATAATATTTTGTGTGTTTTCAAATTTTTCAATAACACAAAAAAGGATATTGCTTTAAAAATTCCAAATCAACATATAGATATCTCACACTAACGGCGACATCTGTACTTATTTATGGGAATGAAAAAACCACAGAGGGCAGTAATAAAATACAACACACATATGGAGCGAAGCGTGCAAAATTAATTTGCGAGTATTTACAACTTCCAAAAATTTGATAGATGTGTAGTCTATCATGCTAGGAATTGGCAAACGTGACATCGTTTAAAATGATCACTTAAGTCAGCCATATGATAGGTCATGTACAACCAAAAAGACATCTATTTCTATTTTCCTACATAAAAATACTTTTGTCTTTATGAGACATCTACAACACATATCTTGATTAACAGTAGTAGAAGAGTAAAGAGTGGATTACTCGAACCATTGCTTCAGATTCTCCAGCAAGGATGATTTTCATCATTCAGGAAGTCTTCTGCTCACAATTTTGCCTTACGATGAGATGCTGATTAAAAGCATATCTGGTACTTTTCTGTATCTCCTCCGGGTTTTTATTATTTCAAAGGTTTTATTCTCCTTTTGCATCTGGATCAATACATTGCCTTTTATAATTATCAATCCAACTTATTTTGAAAAGTCATTACTTGACGTGCTTCAATTTGCTTCAGTATTGTTTCTGTGAGTGTCCATTATTTATTCCCTATAAAAGTACGGGAAGATGCGGAATAACGATTGACGATTTTGATTGTACTTTGGAAGATATATAGTATTTTAATCACAGTTTTTAGCCGATTTTAATTTAATAATAATACACAATTATTTTTTGCTTATTTTTGTATGCATTTTTAAGTCACATTTTATTAATAAAATGAAATGTAATTTAAAGATGTGGAATAAATCTTTGTATCATTTATGTACATCATTAGGCATTCATTCGTCGTAAAAAAAAATATGTATTACATTTTAAGATAAATAGTATCCGTTTGTCTAAAATTGTTATTTTTAAATCGTTTATTTAATCTTCTATGTGTAATTCTCTGGGATATTCTGCCGTGTATACCTGACCTCTCGGGCCAACGTTTCGAATCCTATTGCAGGGTCCATCATCAGGGCTGATGTGGCAATGGGATCCGAAACGTCGCCCGAGAGGCCACATGTGCACGGAACAACATCCCAGAAAACTACAAACAGAAGATTAAACATGATAATTTAATATTTCTTCATGCTCATGGAGAAAGGAAACAATAATCCAGGCTACCGGAATCATACATCTTGGGGAAGTAGCAGGAGTAATATTATTGAACCAAGTGAGTACCGTGATAATGGAGGCCTTTGAAACAATCCTCTATTTTTAGGTCTAAAAAGATCGATGAATTTGAGATTGCTTGAACATATTCTGCGAATGCTAGAGGAACAATATTAAAAGTATATAATATATAAAATAAAATTAGCCTGTATTGCTGTTAAACTTATAAAACATTCTAATCTTATTAACTAACAAGATTTTTTTATATATTATATTATTTAAGTTATTCTAAATTCTCAGCGTTCGGGTCATTATTTTTAGAAAGAGCTTGTCTTTCGACATAGGCCTCCTCTAAAGATTTCCATTTTTCTCTATACTTTGTAACACTGATCCATTCTGGACCAGCCATATATATTTAATTTAATTAAAAATATATATCTTCTTGGCAATTCTCAAAGGTGGTCGGTGATTTTCCTCTGACTGATTTGGATGATACAACAACAAAGATTTTATGAAGGCTAATAATAATTTTGTTTTAATTGGTTATCAAGTATTGGAAGGACCTCGTCAAACTGGATAAGGATAATAAAAACGACGATTTTATCAAGTTAAATCATTCTTCTTATTTTAAAATATTAACAAAAAAATTTATATATTTAAAATTAATATTTTTGCTTTATTTACTAATGTTCCACTGTGAATAATCTTACAAATAATTAATCCCTGCCTTCTAAGAAATACTTAGGATTTTAAAAATAATTTTATACAAAGAAAAACGTCTGAGTAACCAGTAAATATATTGTTATGACTCAGCAGATTGACATTGGCCTGCCATCAAGGGCAATGAATGATATTTTACAATGTCCGTTTGCGAGAGGCTTAGGATTATATTTTAATAGAAAACAAGTCGAGAAAAATTATTTATTTAATTATTTAAATCAACTGTGAAGTTTTTCCTACAAAATATCATACACGCAATTACTTTGTTTTAATTATTTTCCAGTAGCAACATCACACAACTCTAAACAGGATAAACAGAACATGTTAAAACACCGCATTATTTCTCTTAAAAATGTTTGCATCAATTTATGGAAAATTTTAATGGATGAGGTCGTTGATTTGATCATGCTCCAGAATTTTATTTGTCTGATCTTGTAGGTTCCAGAAAATGTTTCATTAATGTTTATATAAGATGTGTAATTACACATTATTGGGAAATTACACAACTGCAAATAAGCCTTCGAAAACAAATAGAAATCGTTAGAACATACGAGAGTATACCAGAAAACTCAGAAAAATAACTTTCTTTACAGTGGTATCGGCATAGCACGGAGTCAAATTGAACAGCCAGCGAAAACCATAGAAGACGAACGGCGCGAATTGACAGAGCGTACTATGAACCGAATAGACGAAAGTGCAGCAAATTAAAAAAATACCTGTGCGGAATAAATTAATGATGATTTGTGCGAATTATGAAATAGCGTTCCAGATTAAGTTTGTCTCCAATGATTTTTGAAATAAATAAAAGTTAGATTGATTCCAGTTTTCCATTTCGTCTACTACCAACTCAAATACGTAACAATATCTTAAATTATTAAGTTATGCGTTCTTATCAATTTTGTACATCATATGTATTCCCTTTCCAATTTAATATATATATTTATATATATAATGTTTACAAAATATAAATTGATGTCAAAATTCTTTTTGAATAGTTAAATATCTCATTATCTAAATAATCTAATTAAAATTTGTTAAATCCGTTAATAATAAAATAAAACAAAGTTTGCCGCCTTTAATCTCCAATATAATATTTATAAAATATAATATTTTCAATAACCAATAACAAATCTAATACGTATTATCCTCTCGAGTATAGATATTTGAATAATATTATAAAAATATAGAAAATATACTATTGACGGTAATTTTCAAATTCACTCTGTCTAAAACATAAAGTGTTCAACTAGTGCATTGTTTAAAGTGCTCACGCATTGCTGTAAAATGTGGACTCTCATTAAAATAGATTTCCAATAACTTAGAGCAATGTAAACGGGGGAAAGAGGGTTAAAAGTATGTTAGACGTCAAGCAAAGAGAGAGAGAGAAAATGCGTGCATAAGAATAGTCGATGTAATAGAACCCACACAGAGAAAATGAAATGGCAAAAATGATTCAATGGGAATTCAAAAAGCTAACAGGTTATCCTTGAACCTGCTGTACTGGTGAAATCATTTAACTTTTCTGAAATACGTAGACCAATTAATTAAGCAATGAAAAGTTGAGGATTAGGAAGCCCTTCATCGAGCAGTGAGTTTTTAAGTGACAAATGAATATGATGAAAATGAGATTTCATAATGTTTTATGAAACAAAATATTGTATCTCAGTAGACGCAATCTGTGCGTAGTAGGGAGATTTTGGATTCGAATGGTAGACCTGTGTAAATACATAAGTTAAAAAATTATATTACTTTTTTATAATTACAATGAGTCCTTCTTTCGTCAATTGAATGCCATACTAATAAAGCACGTTTTATGTACATCAACTTCGTCTGTAAGTCTTACGTCTCTAACCGACACAAAGAACAGGATTTAATTTTTAATTAACTAAGACTAATTATAAAAGTCTCACAGAGACGAAGCTATTTATGTATGAGAAACGTAAGAAAGTCTTTGAAACGATGGCCCAGGGCTCACAACCTGTATGACTTTATTTAGTTAAGTGATCATTCTACACATTGCAACGTTCACAATTCCATCCTAAGAACATTCACACATTATCAAATTTTTGAAAGTTCTTTATATATATATATTCAAATTCTAGGAACCTTCCGTATATTTGATTGATCTATGATAGAGACATCTGTAGTCTTTTCTCATTAACTAGTTAGTATACATAGATTTTGCAGCTGGTACCTCTTTATTTTAAAGTGAATTATTAGGAATATTATTTTCAATGTTAAGTGATGTTCTTCCGAATTTTTTAACCTATCTACTAGAACTTCTCTGGGAATAAAATCCATTAACTTTGTTCTAAGAGGATACTAACAATATTTTTATACGTATCCTTAATTATTGCTACGCACTATATCATATAAAATAGCACTATTTGATTTTAGTCTACCAACCCCACAATTATCGTTTAGGTTTCTTCATCATCACTTTTGGCACTACAACCCTTGGTGGGTCATAGCCTCCTCCACTCATCTCGGTCTAGTGCCAGCTCTCTCCAGTTCCGCAGCTCTAAGGCAGAGATGTCTTTGAGGATGTTGTCACTCCATCTTAATTTTGGCCTTCCTAAGCTCCTTCGCCCTATTGGCCTTGAGTTCAGCAGGGACTTTGGTGCTTGATGCTCGGACATTCTCTCCACATGACCCAGCCACCGAAGTCTTCCCAGTTTTATAAATTTTGTGACGTTTGGCTCCTTAAATAGAGTATAAAGTTCATTGTTGTAAGTCCTTTTTTTTGGAACCGGTCCGAAGATACGCCTCAAAATTTTCCTTGCAAAACGTCTAGTGCCCGCTCATTTCTCTCAGTTAGTACCCACGTCTCAGCTGCGTACGTTTATTTGAAAAAAAAAAGAATATACCATAATTGCTTAAATATTTGTTAATTTTTCATAAATAGGTTTTCACCCATCGTTGCTCTGAGCCAAGTAATCCGAACAAAGCTATGTTTAAATTGTACAGTTATTTAGCGGAGAGAAAGTTATAAAGTACTTAATTTGGCAATAAAATTCGATGATTCCATGGCAAAGGTCGTAACAGACAAAAAACTACATTTTTATTATAGAACCGACGTTAATTTATTGAAATTCGATAATCGATAATGTTTTATACAAATGTCAGGCCTATCCCTGAATTTTTAACCAGTTTTATTATTTTGTCAGTCGATTTCGTACATTTTAAAATATATAAAAATATATTACTAGTTACATTCTTATGTTCAAAAAATCTAATATATCTATCTTCATTTATTACGTATAACATATTTAAAATATCTTCTTCTCCAACTTTATTAAGACTCAAGAGTCTGTTTGTGCAGGAGTTTCCTCTTGTGATGCTGGATCCAGCTATCTCTCCATCGCTTATCCTTGGTGGACGTGGTCCATCTGGTACGCCATGCAGAGCTATACATGGTAATCTTGTACTCATTCTCTGTACGTGTTGGTACCAGTATCGTCGACGCTGTCGCTACCATCTAACCACATTTTGAAGCTCGCAGACCTCCCGATTGCTATATTTCTCACGCGATCATCAAGAGTCTTCCCAGCAATAGCACGCACAGTTCTCATTTCAGCTGTTCTTAGCATGCTCTTTGCCTTGACAGTCCGATCTCGCTTCAAAACCATATGTGAAGATAGCTCACACAAAGGTCTTATAAATGCATAAATTAAATAGAATAGAATATTTGATACCCTTCTGGGGAACCGGAAACAAAACTAACCTAAACAGACTCCAAAGACAGCAAAACAAAATATTAAAAATGGTCTATGATCTGAAATACCGGAAACCAACTAAAACTATATACCGTATAACACAACAATTAAACATCGAAAGCATTACAAAAATCGAAACACTAAAAATCATTCACAAACTAGTAATTGGCGAAATACAAGACGAAGACATAAAATTAGACAGAATGCACGAAAAACACCAACACAACACTAGAATGGCTCAAAACTATCACATAACACACGCCAAAACAAAAACAGGACAATCCCGACTAATTTGCAACGGACTAAAACTGTACAATGACCTGCCACAACAGACCAAACAACTGACCACTGACAAATTCAAAACAAATGTGACAAAAATATTAAAACTCGGCCAAATACAAAAAAATTCCTTTGTATCTAAATTATATTATTATATTTTCTTACATTGAATCATGTAAAAATGTTACCCATAAACCTCTTAGGTTTCCATTACTTTAAAAAAAAAAAAAAAAAAAATACCTTTCTTTCTGTTCTCATATAATATACCTCCAAACAGTACCTCTCAGGCAGCCTGCCATAACTGCAGCCTTATCCATCTGAAACCTAACTTTTTTGGGAAGGTCGTGAGAGAATTTCACTGCCAAGGTGTCTGAACTGGGTTATTTGTTCAATGGGCTCATCACGTACTGAAATTCTGCACTCTAATCTGTCTTTGGAGAATTTCATAGTTTTTGTTTTCGCTACGGAGATGAACATAATATTCTTTGAGCAGGATTCACCAAGCTTTCTGATATGATTGTAGCGTCATCAGCATAGTAGAGACTTTCCAATTTTAAACATGTAAATATAAAAGCCACTCAGGAATGTGCCGGCTCCAGAGCGAAATGAGTGGCGAAGAGCATCCAAAGTTTAAAAAAAATCACCCATAAAACAAAGTTTTATTATACTCCCTTTCTCATTTACTAGTTGAAACATTTTTAGCTTAACCTATGCGTTGCGCTCGGTCGGGCGAAGCTACGAAAGGGAGTAATAAAAAATTTCCAAAAATCAGGTTTCGCATATATTTTCATACAACTTAATAAGTTGTATGAAAAAACGATTCAAAATTTCAAAAATCCAAAAATGGATCCAAAGTTTTTTCGTCAGACTAAAGACAAGAAGACAAGCAGACGCCACGAGTTATAAGTATAAAGGGAGTAAAAAGGAAAAATTATTTTTCTAGACCAAAATATACCTAATTATAATGTATTGAAATCGTTTTATATTATATTATATAAATACTTTTTACTACGACTGGCATCTTTCCAGCTTTTGAAATAATAAAAAAAAAATATTTAATGAAATTATAAAATCAATGTAAAATTTAATAGGTATTCATTTTTTCATTAGTGCCAACACTATGTGGGTAATTTGATGTTTTGATTTGTCGAAACTAAAATTCGTAAAAGTAAACAACTAGAATTGGCGACCATTCTGTTGTTTATATGTAGTATCTTTAAACGACGAAGTGAAGAGTGAATAAATTTGTAGAGAATGTACATAGATCTGATATACAGGAGTAGTATAGCAAAAAAATGTCTGTACACCAAGGCCACTAGACACAAAATTAACTGGTAAACTATTCCGTAATTCGAACAATTTTGCCTTCTAGAATATTCCACACAAAGTTGCTTTGCTGGTTGCCTATGTTCACTTGTCAATTCGCACCCGTTCACTTTCTGTGGATTTTGCCAGCTACCAAAGCAAGACTAACTTAAAATTATTACTTTTTCTTTAATATTCTATAATATTCCCGTGCATTCCACAAGTTTCCAGTTTTATCCAAATACTTCTAAATTTCCCAGAATTTTCGGAAAAACTTTGATATACGTACTTCACTTCATTTTTAAAATCTCATGACAATATATAATGTAATAGAAACATAAATATTTTGTAAAAGACTTACCATGATCAGATAATCCGGGTATAGGAGAACGGCTCTATTAGAAGTTTCAATCAACAAGCGTGCACTAGATGTATTGAAGTAAAGGAGTCGTGAATGTTATATCCAGGCAAAAGTGTGTCGCTCTATCCTCTCTTTATACCTTTGTGGTAAAACGGAGCGATGGTAAATAAATTAGTAACACATGGATCGTTTTGGAGACACTGTGAATTTGGCCTCTATAAAGTATGTTTTCATAGATAATAGTACAAATTACGACTTCAACATATCGTAATCGTAATTTCACTATTCGTGTATTATTTATTGACTCTATTACTCTCGTAATAAAGTCATTTACCTCATTAATAACTCTCGATTGTGTCTTGAAATCCTCTAGAGCATTGATGATTTCCATTGTAATGTTGTATGTGGTTTTTGCGTCAGTATTCTACTCGTATTTCACTCTAAGCAAAGATAAAATTAATGCAAATCCTGTATCTTGTACTTAGTATCAGATTATGGTTTAAGTTTAAGAAAATACAACAATAAGATACTGAGTATAAACTAGAAGAGGTACAAACCCTTGTTTGCTGAAAAAGTCATCGTTTATATTAATTATTTAATAAAATGAGATGTCCTTCTGAGAACACAGATTAATGATATAAAGTTATTTCAGGGGTAGAGAATATTTTTAAGGAAAATACTAATAAATGTATTTTTTTTATATATGCGATGGAATAAGATTTAATATGGTCGTTCAATGGGTAGGTACCACAGTAAAATTGCTTTAGAAAATTTCTTATCATTTTTACAGTCTCTCTTTTGGTAAGTACTATATTTTTTACCTTTATCAGTACTAGGTGCCTTCGGAGGCTTTTGAAACCAACCAAACATATTTTAGAAGGCACCGAGAATCCAGTAACCCCTGACATGCAAGCACTATAAGTCATATCAAAATAAAAGCTGATGTCCTTAGGTTTTCACGGCCGTTCAGAATCTTGTGTATAGTTTTCTGGGATATTCTGCCTCTATGTGTGTGTATGTGTATGACCTATGTGACCTCTCTGGCCAACGTTTCGGATCCCATTGCAGGGTCCATCATCAGGGCTGATGTGATGAGTGAGTGTTGAAGTGTAGGTTAAGTATTGCCTTGCAATACCGTACCGAAGTCAGGGTGTCTCCAAGTTTGTGTTATGTTAAATACTGGATTGCAGTACCATGTCGAAAGCAAGGTGTGTGTCTTTATGTTGTGTGTTATATATCTACTAACGGATGTCGGACTGTGCGGATCGTCTATTTGATTTATCCTGCAGCGCCGGATGGACCCTGCAACGGGATCCGAAACGTTGGCCAGAGAGGTCACATACACACGGCAGAATATCCCAGAAAACTATACACAGAAAATAAAAGCTGATGTTTGCGTTAGAGTTAAGGGTAATACGATTATTATTTGGGTATCGAAACTAACAGATATTTTATAGGAGCTCTATAATAGATGTATTGAGATTCGATTTTCGATTCATCGCTATAAAGGATGTACTAATTATTTCTTGCGCGGCCGCAGATTGTATGCACTGCATATTTGCTTCTACGCTGAAGCTCGTTGGGGATGTTGGTGTTATTGGTGTAATATGAACTTTCAATGTTTTTGGGCTGTTCTGCGTTGTATTTTAAAGGTGGAATTGTAGTAATGAGAACAGGTCGCCATATACATGACAATTTGTAACTTTCGTCTCAATTGAAATTTGGATATTTGTATATTTCAATGAAATCTATAATGAATCATGGTGTATGGTACGGTTCCGTTGAAAAGATTTTTGTTTTATCAAATCTGTTACAATGATTAAGGTTTTATTAAGATGCGTGTTGGCGAATTGCTGATTTATTGGGATTTTTATTTTTTATTGCTCCAACGTGTTATTTTAGAAGTGTTGTGATGTTGTGTATGGTTTGCTCTCTATAGAATCTAGAAACACCCACAAGATTTATGTAACATATCGTTTAGTTTCAATATGTAGATCGTCATATAAATCTTTAATAAGAATATCAAACATGTATTTTAATTTCTTCTTCAATAAATGTAAAATAACTTTGTGATTATGTTATTACCAACATCAGGATATATGTATGCATTGTATCCCGATGAAGGGACCATTAGTCCCGAAACATGTTTATATTTTCAACAAATTAGTGATGTAAGCAAAGTACCTAAATTCTTATTAATTATATGCATTTTAATATTCGACTAGCTGTAACCCGTCAAAAATGAGGGTACTTTTACATACCGGTTAATAAAGAATAAATATTTACTTATTTATATCCGACAACCACGAAATAGTGATAACGACTTTAATCAAAATATTTTAACACTTTTTTTATATTTCCCCGGAAGTTAATGGCACCTACTATTTTAAACCCTCACGATTGCGTGCATAAAACTAACGCGACAACAAAATTAAATAATTAATATTAAAAATAAAATACACATCAAAGCAAAATCAAGAAAAAATGAGAAAAAATATCCAGTACCGGGAATAGAACCCGAGTCCACCGGGTGGGAGCCGGCTATCATACCACTACAGCAGGAGAAACTACCATCGATCACAGAGAAAATGTTTATAAGCACTTAGTGGACCTATAGAAAATATATTTTAGAAAATATATTGTGCGCTGGATAATATTTGGTTCGCGTCTTCGCTAAGTTCTTTATGTAGTCTATTTTGGAGTTCCGCACGTACGATGACTTCCGTAGGTCTCCGCGTTCGAGTTTGCTCGCCCGAGGCTCAAGCCCTAACTTCGGCCATTTAATCGTCAATTCGAATGAAATTAGGTTGCACGTTACACAAAGTTATGGGGACAGACAGATGGATGGACGGAAGGACAGACGGACGGAAAACGAAATTATTATAATTGGGATTTTTACTCTTCAAGATAGCAAATATACGCAAGCCGTACACCCGTGAAAAATAAGGCGACATAAAAATTATTTAAATAACGATCCTTGCGTGTAACCTGAGCCACGTGTTGATTGACGTGTCACACTCGGGCGCCTCATGAGCCATCATCAGTGTTGTTGTTTAGAGTCTAATTTCAGCGAGTTATAGACAGACAGATGGACATTCGTAATTAGGATAGTTAATTTAAGCTATTGAATTGATATAACATAACTTATAACATCCTACATTAATTAAAGAAAAACATTCATATAGGTATTATGAAATAATTGAAAAATATTGTAAAATTTGTTGATAATTAAAATTGTTGAAGTAAAGTCAATAAACTCATTGATATATTGAAATATTTTGTAAAATGAATATTCTTAAATGTTGCACAATCAATTCGTATTTTTCGGGTGTTCGAAATATATTTTTTTGTTCTTGAATAGGGTGTGATTGCTTTATAAACGCACTGGGTTCGCCACCCCTGTATCAGGAGAAGCAGATTGTAAAACACCCACTTTATAAAATCCCAGACACCCTTAAACCTTTATCAAGAGGAGAATTTGTTTTGAGGTTGAGGGTTGAGCATATAAAAATGTGATGAAAAATACACGAGGAAAGATGTGAAACTTTACGAGGAAGAAATATTTTCGGGCACCCTTCAGACATTCTTCGAGAGATTTTAGTGTTGACGATGTATGGAAAATGTGAAAGCCTTCGTTATAACTGGCGTTAAAAAGAACATATATTTACTCCCTTTATATTAAATCGTCTGCTTGCTTGCCGTCAACAAAAACTTTGGATCGATTTTTGACCCTTTTCCCGTGATCCAATCGAGCTGAAACTTGGCAAGCAGACTCGTGGCGACGATCAAGAAGATCTTTCAAATTTTCGTTAAAAAAAATTAATAATTATTGTATAATTTCGGATTTTTAGAAATGTTATTAGTTTTTTCAAATTGGAATCATTAGAAAAGTTTGATTAGCAACGGCGCGGCGACCCGATAACATCGCGGAATATTTTCTAAATTTGAATTACTCCGTCGGTATAATAGGTCATAACATCACTACGAATTTCGAAAATTTACAAAACAATTGACAACAGATGACAGCAAAATTGGGTTTTTGGTAAAAAATCAAATAATAATCTTTTTCTTTTAGTTTTCTGCTTAGTTTTGAAGAATTCTACATTACTCAAATCTGATTCTGACTAAATCATTTGACGCTGGAAATTCTTAAGTTACGATATTGATGATAATTGAATCTATCAAAATCTTGACATCTCAAAACATCAGACACTTTAGAAATATATTAAATTTCTGTAAGTTTAGTGTTATGTTATATGTTTTAACTCGTCTTTAATTATTGTTATATTTTACAAAGAAAGGGAGTAAAGTAAAACTACTTGGTTTTTAGGGGTTACTTTTTTAAATATACTTTTATATATAAAATATAACTAACTAACTAACTAACAAACAATCACGCCGTTTCCCTGCAGGGGTAGGCAGAGAGGATTGAACGCCACACTCTTCTATCGTGGCACACCACTTTTGCTTCGGGCACATTCATACATCTTCTCATACAAGTTATACGGTTGTTACGGCTTTGAACAGAGCCATCCTCAAGTACTTGTAATATCTGATCATGCCAGGTCTTTTGCGGACGCCCCCTATTCCTGTTGCCTTCAACAATCGCCTCATATATTTTCTTAATCTTCCTTTCTTCGTTCATACGTTTCACATGACCAAACCATCTCAGCACTCCTTTCTTTATTCTATCTACCACACTACAGCCATATTCCGGAAGAAAAGGCAGAGATAGATATTGAATTCCAATGACTAATATCCTGATTAATTTCCATCCTTCACTACTTTCACTTCACGATGTAAGAGTCATGCTTACAGGTAAGGTGTTGATGACACCAGAAATAGAAAAAAATAGAAGAAAAACCATAATTTCTTGTGCCATTCGTATTTTTTTCCAGTAACTAAGTATTTCTTTAATTTACTCTTAACCAATTAGTAAACTGAGTTCAACTCACGTTATTATTATATTAATATATATAATATGTATGGAAGTCCTTTATAAGAATGTCACAGCCTTATGACCTGTATGAACTGGCTTAAGTGATCACTGTACACGATACAACCTTCACCGATTCCACCGTAAGAACATCCATTCATTATCGAATGTTTTAAAGTTGTACATAATGTTCCTTATGCATCTAATTTTTTAATTTTTTTTTTAAGTTAATTATTTAATAGCCTTCCCTGGTATTCAAATAGACAAATGATACGAATTGTTACGAATAATTGTTTTTAGAAGTCAAATAAATGTTTTTGTTTTGTATTCAAAAATATTATTTTAATTTATATATCGATTTTATTACATGCAGACTTCTGTTTGTTCGTCTTGAATTAAGTAAATAATTTTTTTAATTAAGACATTATTGAAATTAATTAATATTAATTTTTTGATTTATGCAAGTTTATTTTCTGTAAAGATTTGTATCTATAATAACATAAAATAATATTATGCATACTGATTTTACCGATTTTAATAACGAAGAAACTGTTATCTAGTAAAATTAATATATCATTAAATTATATTAAATATTTTTAAAAACAAATGGTTATAACTTTCATTAGTCTGATTTCATAAAATAAAAAAAACAAGTAGCTTTATGAAAAATCGTTTAATAAATAAAGTTTTATGTTAATACAATATATATTTTTTTATGAGAAAAAATATCTTCAAATGAGTGATGTTCACAGCAGGTAAAAAAATACACGAAAAAAATGTAATAAATTAATTTAAATAATCTTACAAAATTAGGGAGTATTTTTGACATCAGGTCGAGACCACGTAGTCCGCCCAGCCTCTGTACGGAGAGGGAGGTTGGTCTTCCAACTGGTCAGAGAAGGCCCTCTTCCTCCGGTGATGGTCTCCGTGAGCCTGGACGTAGTGGACTTGGTGCCCGCCGTCGTGGTCATCTCCAGAGGATGCCAACTTCTTGACACCGATTATTGTGGACAGCATCAGGGCCAACGCTGACACCATGAGTGCCTGTGAAAGAAAAATAGTTTAAATAAGGGGTCCAAAATATTCATATAAAAAAAAATTGGAATGTCGTCACTGAGGATTACTTATTTAGAATGTGTCGAATTCCAAATTTTATAGGAAGTATAGCTGTGTCTCTTTCTTTTATTTTTTATTTACGCTTCAACAGGCCAAGAGGCCCAATTACAGAATCGAAACACATCACAAAACAACCAGGCTTGAGTAAATCACAGAGATAATTGTGACCTCACCGGGAATCCAACACCAGAACCCTCGGTGTGAGAAGCCAATGTCATACCCACTGGGCTACGAGGGCTGCCATTCTCTTCCAAAATCATCTTTCTAAATCACTTTTAAAACCGAAGATAACACTACCACTTCAGTTAATTAACCCCCAACGATATGTCATATGATAAAATGGCCGATTCTTGTTTTCAAGTTTTGAGTTTTGATTTTAATAACATTGTTTTGTATATGGATAATATAAATTAATAAATTATAAACTTTTAAATTAAATTGAGAATCTTCTGATTTGAGATTTCTGAGATATTCTGTCTGTCTTTTTCTGCTTTCAACTTAATATTTTTTACTATTTTTTTAATTTTTGGATTGTGATTTCTGAGATATTCTGTGTGTCTCTTTCTGCTTTCACCTTAATATTTTTTACTATTTTTTTAAAAGAAAAGCACTTTTTTATAATGTTCAATGTATTTTTGATATTTTTAAGCAGAAAATAAACTTAAATGTTTTGTTTTGTTGAAGTGAATATTCATGATATATATTTTGCTATAATAATAATGACGTTTTATAATTCAATTAAATTAAATCAAATAAATATTACAACAAAACGAACTGGTAAAATATTATCATTTTCATCCGTGTGATCATGTCATGTCAACCAAGTTTAATCATCGGCATTCAGTCACACACACGTGAAGCCCTAACTCAACTTCTGCTGCTCTGGACCACACAACAACGTCTTAATTTTTGGCGGTCCATGAAAACACAAATCCAGTCTCTGTTATCTAAATCTGTTATGGCATTTACACCCAACGATTGGCATTTTTTCAAATCCGTGTTATTTCACAGTTATACGCAATTTCCATCATAGTTGGCAGACGGGCACCCGTTTGGTGGGAGGTGACAACCTTAATAAATCAATAAATAATTAAAATCCCAGCCTGATGACCCCGATACCGCTGGAGCCTCCAAACAGGTTGCTAAGTAGGCGATGACGAGAACACCACCATCATTCTGGGAGGATGATTGCCTAATTATCGATGCTTACTAATTACCAATGATTTGGGTGAAAAAACCTGAGACAACGGGTAATGCAATTTAATAAGGAAATTATCAAATTGTAGGGAAATGTACAGGTAAATAACGCATTGTACTGTATATTCCAAGTTCTGTGCGTATGATGGCCAAAGGAAAGAAGTGAGTGGAATGGTAATGAGGAGGTTACCAGCGAAGGCTTGACAATGATTGATGATTATGATGATGATGTTTGTGATCACCGGAAAATTGCTCGCCAGCAATTGTGGCGTATAGTGCAAAACCGCCACAATGCATATGGAGCTCATATGAATAGTGGCGGTTTTGCATTTATACGCCACAATTCCTCGTGCACAATAATTTCGGATGTCCTTCAGTAACTTCCTATCCAATAGCTGGTTTCGTAGCGTTTTCAAAATGAGTATGGCTTAAAAAATGTTATTAAATAAAATGAAAACATTAAATTCATGTTTTTTTAATTAAAATACTCTGAATTGGATTTTATTATGTCATTGATATTAATCATTTATCAAAATATATAATTCTCTATGTAACAATGACAATCAAATAATAAATAATGAGGTATAAGAAGCAAAAAAACATAATTCTTTTTTTAATAATCTCCTTCAGTAACGTTGTCTATACGCTACGCTACTCTAGAGAGTGCTGTTCTCACAGCTTTAGGCAATCGACGCCGATGGCCGAAATATATACCTACAATAAAAAAGGTGTAGGAGAATCCCGCTTCGGAAAACCTCCTCAGACACATGGAATATATCAATACCCAAAGCGAATTTGTTCAGCATAGCTGTGGCTCTTCCAACAGGCATAACCATCGGCAGGTTGGTCCTGTATATTGTAATGTGAAACAATCTATGCTGACGATGTCTAAGGTAATTATCAGGAATATACAAATCAATGCTCTGCATAATTTCAGGATTATCGATCATACCGCGCAACAATCGATAAAAATGTGTAATCAAATACACATTCCTTCTAGTCTCTAGACTATTGTAGCCAAGCATACCCTGGAGAAACTCGGTTGGGTAAAGCAAAAAAATTGTTTTGATGTATCTAGGTACATTAAAACCTCTCGTCGAATCAACACTCCTTCAGATTGAAATCAATCGGCATCTAGTCATAAAATTGCGATGCAGCCGCTGGGAGAAATGTGGAACGTGAATGTTAATTTACCGAAAAAAATCCGTTACGATTTTGGGGGGAAAAACAAGGTCGCTCGCATTACCGACACGAATGCCAAGCAGCGCCTAGTGGCCAGTCTGGGCCCGAGATCTAGATATCTAGCGGGTTGTGCGCGTGCGCGCGCAGCCATCTGTCACGTGCCCCTGCGCCAGCTTTCACGCGCCGCCGCTAGAGTGCAAGCTTTTCTCGGACCCACGCAAATGTGGAAAATAGTTTGTCATTATTGCAATTTACGCGTGCGAATGACTCAATATTCAAAGAATTAATTTTTTAAATATTGTCACGAATAATGAAACGCTTAAAATCAATTATATCTACTTGCATTAAAATCACGAAGCCAAGACACAAACTGGAATATTATTCCGTAGAAACGTAGCCATAGAAACGATCAAATGTGTAAAATATGTTGCATTATTATGGCATTATTACAATTTTACGCATGTGAGCGTTATATTAGAGAGTGACTCAATATTCAAAGAAAAAAATACTATTTAAATATTGTAAATATTGTCACGGATAATGAAACACTTGAAATCAATTAAACTTGTATTTAAATCACGAAGCCAAGACACAAAATGGAATATTATTCCGTAGAAACGCAGCCATAGAAACAATCAAATGTATAAATATGTTGTCATTATTAAAATTTTACGTGTGTGAGCGGTATATTAGAGAGTGACTCAATATTCAAAGAAAAAAATTCTATTTGAATTTTGTTAATATTGTCACGGATAATGAAACACTTAAAATCAATTAAACTTGTATTTAAATCACGAAGCCAAGACACAAACTCGAATATTATTCCGTAGAAACGCAGCCATAGAAACAATCAAATATATAAAATTCTATTTGAATATTGTTAATATTGTCACGGATAATGAAATAATTAAAATCAATTAAACTTCTATTTGAATCACGAAGCCAGTAGACACAAAATAAACTGGAATATTATTCCATATTTGCACTATTTTGCTTGCTCGAGAATATTGAACTTGTCTCTGGTACAGTTATTTAGATTTTTATTCGCACGATTTTTATTTTTTAGCAAAAAACTATCGACAAATCATTACTGATCTTAATAGATAGTCCTCGAGTGACATTTGAGCATTTATCATTTAGAATATGATATAATTTCACAATACACATTTAATGATATATATATAATGATTTAATGAGAAAATAAATTGTTAAGTGTAATTCATACTTTTATTCAGTGTTAATAATATTCAAATTTTGCTACTCGATTTTTCGCACGCAAGTTCCTTTTATATTTGACTATAGTTGACTATACAGGGTTATTTGTAAAACATTAATAACCTGGCAGGGCTATATTCCTCCCTTGATTATGAGTCGAAAATGTTCAAGCTATTGTGACCTAAGGAGATATGCGATAGTTTGCATTTTTTTTCAATGTTTCCGACTTTTTTTTGTAAAACGTTGGACTATGATTACAGTAACTTATATCGATTACGAAAAATTCATTCGTTTCAATACAAGTTATATTAAATGATAAAAACCCTAAAAAATTCCAATTGGAATGTTTTCCAGTTGGAATCCGAGGGTTTTTATTTTTTTATTTGGCTTGTATTAAAGGGAAGGAATTTTTCATATTCGATATAAGTTACTGTAATGATAGTCCGATGTTTTACAAAAAATAAGTCGGAAATATTGAAAAAAAATGCAATCTTTGATGTCGCATATCTCCTTAACTATTGATATTAGGTCACAATAGCTTGAATATTTTCGACTCATAATCAAGGCAGGAATATAGTCCTGTGAGGTTATTAATGTTTTATAAATAACCCTGCATTCACTCAGCTCACGCGTTCATTTATCTCTGTGTTAAATAATTACTGTGTTCAGCGTAATGCCACCTTGTATTTATAAATATTAGATTTTTTCGAAGCTTCTGGTATGATTTCGCTTACTCCTGCTCTTTCTAAAATCTTCTAGATTGTTTGCATGTCTTTGATCACGTGCAAAGGTACACTTTTTGAAGAGGTACAGCGAATAAAACTTATGTATTTATTGAAGTTTCTGATGGAATAGAATAAAATAAAATGTAATAAAATGTATGATATATTAAATAAACTTAAAAAAGAAACTAAAAATATAAAAGCAGTGAAAAAACAAAAAATAGTGTTTTCATTCATAATTACTTAAAATGGATTTCCATGATTTTCCTTCCATTCCATAAAATTTTAACGTGTTTATTGCTATTAAATAAGGACTTAGGAGAAGTCATAACTAACTATTATCTAATCATCATGCTGTTTCATGTACGCTCTTCGGCTGTTCCCTCTCCTTCATCAAGGTTCTTAGTGGGGGCATTCTCCAATATTTAGTTTATCTGATTTTTGTAGGTCCTTCGAGGATAACGTCTATTCCTGATGCCTTATATTAGAAACTTTTATTTATTCGAGTGTTTTAATGTTGTTGTTGTTCTAAAGGTTAAGACTCTCGCTTAGCAATCTAGAGATTGGTGGTTCAAGTTACACTCAAGGTAGCCAGGAATTATTACTACCTTTATATTAACTCGTGGCGTCTGCTTGCTTGCTTGCCGGCTTGCCGGGTGAAAAAACTTTGGATCAATTTTTAACCCTTTTCACGTGATCCAATCGAGCTGAAACTTGGCAAATAGACTCGTGGCAAAAAAATTAATAATTGTAGTATAATTTCAAATTTTTAGAAATTTTATTGGTTTTTTCAAATTGAAATCATTAGAAAAGTTTGATTACTAGCAACGCGGCCGATAACGTCGCGGAATATTTTCTTAATTTGAATTACTCCGTCGGTATACATAATAGGTACTACACTACGAATGTCGAAAATCTAAATTGACTGACAAATGTTTTTAGAATTTAATCTTCAAAGTATGAACTGTCTTATCAAAGCTCAAAACATCTGACATTTTAGAAATATATTAAATTACTGTAAGTTTAGTGTTATGTTATATGTTTTAATTCCTCTTTAATTGTTGTTATATTTTACAAAGAAAGGGAGTGTAATAAAAACTTGGTTTTTATGTGTTACTTTTTTTAAGTTCTATTTTCATAGAACAAGCATTGAGCTATGTTTAAAAAATAGTATGCATATTGATGCAATACGCATTTCATGTTCACATCTCTATTTAAAATAAATAAATATGGCTTAGGAAAATAATTTTCATATTCATAATTTTTTTTTACATTATGATAGAACCTATAAATCACGTGACAATAACAATTAATTAGTGTTCAGTAAAAGATATCATACACGCGCAAAGAGGTGTGCATATTTATTTATCTATTTTGGGGAAAATTAACAGCAGATCTATGTAGTAACAAATATAAAATAATGAATATTAAATTATGCCAATTAAAAATTTTCCACTGAATAAAATAAGTTATTAAAATATGTGTGACTTGTGAAAGATTTTTTTTTAAATTATTTAAACTGGTAGTGGTAAGGGTGGAGAGGAATGTGGGACGGGAGTAGAAGGGAAGATAAATTTATTTGGATGCGGTTGTGTAAATATTGTTTGTTTTATGTCCCTTATGGTTGAGTTAAAAATGTCATGTGGTGATAGTTTGTGTTAAATGAATTTGTAGATCTGTAGATAAAGGAGTTCTGTTTTGAGTTATTCTTGCAAAGAGGGATATGAAAATTAGGTGAATATCTGTTATAGTAAATTGAGATACGGAAAGATATTCGTTGAAGAAGTTCAGGACTATCAACTGGGTTGTGTAATATTTTTAATAACATTACCGCATCAGCTGTGTCTCTTCGCCAAGTAAGAGTCTGCGTATTGCTTAAATAAATGAGCGGAAGTTTAGGTACTTTAGGAATCTATTTTGAATGCTTTCAATTCTATTTTCGTGTACTGCATAACCCGGGTTCCACATGTGAGATGCATATTCTAAAAAAAAGTAACCCATAAAAACCAAGTTTTTATTATACTCCCTTTCTCATTTACTAGTTGAAACATTTTTTTTCGCTTAACCTACGCGTTGGGCTTCGGTCGGGCGACGCTACGAAAGGGAGTAATAAAAAAATTCCAAAAATCCAAAATTATACTATAACCAGACGCGCTGAAATATTCTCATACAATTTAGTAAGTTGTATGAAAAAACCATTCGAAATATGAAAAATCAAAAAATTTATCAATTTTTTTAACGAAAATTTGATAGACTTGATCGTCGCCACGATTTTCGCCACGATGCTTACAAAGTTTCAGATCGATTGGATCACGGGAAAGGGGTTTAAAATGGATCCAAAGTTTTTTCGTCAGACAAGAAGACAAGCAGACGCCACGAGTTAATATAAAAGGAGTAAATACTGCGAACGTATGAGAAATTAAGTGTCTTGGGTGTACTAAGATTTTTTAAATGTTTACATGCGCGTATGACAAAACCAAGCATAGATGATATATGTATGTGAGGCATCACAAAGAAATAGGAGAAAAAAATTGTGAAAGGGAGCTGACAAAAGTGGCTGATATAATTGAATGCGCCAAGAATATGACATGGAAATGGGTAATCTGAACGGACAATCGCTTGTCAGATGCAGACATCCAGTGGTACGGAGAGGAATCAATGGGCCATTTGTCATGCCATTGGCCAATCATCAAATTATGGGGAAATATGACAGAAAAGTGGGAGAATAGAAAATGACTGATGATAATGATAATGCTTGGTGCTACAAATTAACATGTTACCTATTTTTTTTACTCTCCGTTTCACTATTGTAGTGGACATTAACAAGTTGGTCGTTACGATCATAAAATTGGGTTAAATAACACGTAACCTTGTAAACATGTAAACCACGTAACCTTCACAAGATTATTAATTATAATTTTATATTTTACTACGCATGTTTTGAGAGTAACGGAATTTCTCATCGACAGGTGTGGTATTAAGCTATTATTGAAGAGCTTACAAGCTACAACCCGTCAAAAATGATGAATTTATTATACATTTTGGCCGCCAGTTAAGGTTGTGTGAACAGCGCTATCTAGAGAAGCGTAGGGTCTTGATAACGTTAGTGATGGGCTAGTGTTAAATAGATAATTACTATTTGAGTCACCTGTTAGCGTTAGTGACGGACATTGTTACGTAGAGAATTTTTTTGTACCCCATTCTATAAAAATCGGAGTCAACGCCTTGGCGGTTCATGTTTGTTTTGACGTTTGACCGACGCGACTTGTATACCAGCGACCGCAGTGTTACCAACGCGCAGATGAATTCTAAAAGACAGATATTGAGCAAAATACCTAGTTACGTGCGACAATTGAACAAAATTTTCTAGCAAGCGATAAAAAAAAGTGTTTCACAGGGTGATTAATTGAAAAAGTGTGAATAAAGAATAGTGTTTAAATTTAATTCGTGTCCAGTGACTTTGTGAACATGTTGTAATAATTAATAAATCGATAATTTATTAATTTTCAGTGTATTCATTTGCCTCCCACAGCCAATACAAAAAAGTCAAAATGTATATTTGTGTACATTAAAGTCCGAGTGTATGAAGAGTCCGTCGATATAAATTTGGCCTTCTAACTTTAAAAATAGATAATAATTATTAAAATTTATATAAATTAACTTTGTAAAAACCACTTATTTATTGAAAAAAATCAACATGTTTCGAAACCAATGGTTTCTTAGTCAGGATAGTAAAATAAAATTTAAAAATCGAAGTATATATCAAAATATTAAAAAGTTATATATGGAAAATGATAATATAAAGTACCTACTTAACACGAAAATAAATTTAAAAGATGTCACAAAATAAATTTGCTATATTTGAAGAAGAAGAAAATAATAATTAAGTTTAAAAGTCGACGCATTCATAAAAACACCTCACACTTACATCTAGTTGATAGATTTTATTGAAGATACCGCCATCTGTTGAAGAGTACTACAATTCTTACCATTCTCCTTTATCGACGCTTAGTTTCGCGAGTTAGAGGGCAGAGGGAGACAATATTGTGGCCGATTAAATTACAAGCGGAGTCGTAAAATTGATTACTCCACTGTGAAACATTACAAATGTTAGTTGGTATTCTAACCCATTCCTGGCAATTCTATAAAATTGTCAAAAATATGCGCTATAAATATTAATATTTTAACTAAGCCTAAAAACACCCTTGCGCTTAGAAATTATCGGGTTTTAACCGCTATTTCATAACATTTTTCATTCTTCAAATTTTTACCTGATGAAATTCCACAGATGTTTTGGCATTTCTTACAGAATTTTATGCGTACATAAGTAGGTACGTCCCGTTGAAAGTATTTTAAGCTTGTTCAAATTTTTCAAGAACACAATGCTGGATTTTATCCCCAGAGGAGACATCATTAAACAAGTTATATTATAGATAATATATCTTGATTAATAATGTTTCCTTTAGAGATAAATCCAGAATTGTGTTCTTGAAAAATTTGAACAAACTCAAAATACTCTGAATATATTAAACTGTAAACTGGTCTAAAAAGAATTTAAAAATTGAAATAATTTTCCAGGGTATTCTAGTGTGCATGTTAATAATTCGGATGATGTCATAAACATATAAAAATAATATTGCTTCAATATTTCTAGGTAAAAAATAGATATCTTATTACAAAAGGCGACATCTATACTGGTTCATACAAATTTTAAACACAGATTGCGTTAGTAGATAAAAGTCACATATTCCAAATATTTCAAAATTGTGTTACTCAATCTATACATATCCAAAAACCCTGTATACTTTTATTTTTTTTATTTATTTCAAAAAATCCTTGTTTACAATATATAGGTACCTACTTAATAATAATTTAACAACAAAAATATAAGATAAGATTACACATTTTTTTTTTTGTTAGATTTGTGGATTATACCACTCTAGTAGGCTACGCCTGTCCCAGAGTGGCGTTATAGAACACAATTATAATATTTTTTTGAATTCGTCAATAATATTTGTTTTCATTAGATAATAATTATGTAACTACAAAGTATCAAGTGCAATGTTAGTGATAGGTTGAGTGAGTTATAAGTCCAAGTGTAAAAATATGTGTAGAATATTGTTTAATGTAAATATTATTTTTTATTTTCCTTAATTGATTTATTTATTTATATAGGTATATATTTTTATTTATAGACATTATTATGCAATTACAGTAAGTAAATTTTCAGTTGCTGTTCTACCTTTATTATATTAATAGCTTCGCCTCTGTAATATACCTTGACGTCCGGTCTATGTTATTATAATTAAATGACAATCTTGTTATTCTGAGAATAGGGTGTATTAGTGCTGAACTTCCAGTTAAATATTTTTTTATTAATTCTTTGGTTAGATCAAATAAAGCAATCTGATAAAGACAATGGTCGTGCTGGATGGGACTGGATGATCACATTGCATTTTAAAATCTCAATATGTTGAGTAAATTATGCAGTTGGCATGACGCTGCTTTCTCATACTGGGGATTCTGGGTTTCATTCCTGGCTAGGTCACAATATATCTACGTGATTTTCTCAAGCCTGGGTGTTTTTTGATGTGTTTCGGTACAGTAATTGAGCTTTTCATGGCCTGCTTTAGTGTAAGAAAATTAACAAAAAAGAGATTGAAACTACATAGTCGAATCGTTTTTCTCCTTTCAAATATTATATTAATTTACAATTTAATACAATGCAAAATTGATACGTTGCCTGTCTGCTGCGATTAAAAAAACACCTATTTCTAAAAACACAGAAAAATATTTCATAACAATTCCTAGTGAAAATATTAAGAAAGGAACGAGTATAATTATACCTATTTCTATGATAACAAATAAACTTCATTCATTCTTGCATCTAGGAGATAGTGAAGTGGTTTTGTGTGGACGCTTCCCCGCGTCACTTTAAATTGACCACTTCAGCATAAAAAATGCTGAATTGGATGGCAAATATGTGGGACCGATACGGGAGCTATTTTGCTTATAACACAGCCCTGGGTAGGTATGTGGTGGCACAGTTTATTTATTTGTTTATGTATAAAATAGAGTTGAAATATAAAAAAACCTGGTCATTAAATAAATATTTTTTTTCAGTCATTTAATTTTCTACAATTTAAAAAATAAAAACATCAGAAAGTCTTGCATCCCCGCGCTTCAAGCCTTATATTACATATTGAAAATTGGTATAGTAATGAGCCATTTATTTGCATAGCATGACTCATTATTAGGCCAAATCTTGTCTCTTTAAAATCATAATTATTTTAAAGCTATTTATGCACTAGGAGACAAATTACCCTCAACATCACGCGCGGCATAGAGTCTACGTGACGTTGCAACGTCGCGCACTGTTCCGCGATGTCGCGCACAACATAGCGGGGCATTTCTACGTGCTACGGCAACCTTGCCATGCGCACGGTACCCGAGGTGACTTCACGCTGTGCGTCAGTACCACGTGGTAAGTTTACAAGTGAATGCGCACGCGCTGTATCCGTCAACATGACATTAATGTGGGGAAACGAAATTGTTCTCCAACTCATCGCGCTCTACCAAAGCCGTACAATTTTGAAACCACTTGAAACCGTGAATATAAAAATAAAATGATGTGGGGGACACTTGAAACCGTGAATATAAAAATAAAATGATGTGAGGGCCAACAGCGTTCCTTAATTTATTGTCTTGCTTGGCTATGGAAGGCCCGATTATTTGTAATAATGTGTCAAAATCAGTTGTTTTCATTCAAGTGCAATTGAAAAAAGATCCTTCAGACATTCGAAGATCGCATAGAATATCCATCCTTCTTTCTCTTTGCAGTAAATAATTTCGCACCCACCACCTTTTTCTCCTCTTACGTTTCGATAAACTCGTTAAAATAAATAGATACGCAGCTGTCATCATAACCTCATCGGGCGGCAAGTGTAAATAGATACGCAGCTGTCATCATAACCTCATGTCCCGGTGTGTACACATCAAATGACCGCGTCATTGTCCCCAAAACATATTGATGCGACATGCCGCGCGGAATGTTTTGCGATTTTTCCCCTAGTGAATACATGGCTTAAAGTAAGGAGTACTATTTAATGATGTACATTGAGAGTTTCGTCTAAATGCGTTATTTTAATTTAATTAAAAAACAGACAGTGATATTTATTATTATATAAAGGTGTTTATTAAAGAAAAGTTTTTCGTTTGTTTTTAACAAACCGGTCAATTACGTGAAATTTCCTATTTCACTTGTTACTTATTCACGTGTTAGAACACTTCCTTACTCAATTTATTCAACAGTTTCCTACTACTTGTTGTTTTCTCTTAAATGAATATCGCGACCCACACGGAGTTCATCATTAATCCTTTGAACATCGTTCCTCCATTCTTCTCGGCGTCTTAGGGTGTTACAAAGAGCCTGTTGCGGTTTTCTCTTTGTCGGTACATCAGCTGGGTGAGATTTGCCTCGTTTACTGGAGCCCTCCACGTCCTCGACCGTAACGAGCTTTTCTTCTCTACAATTTTTGCTAGTAAAGAGTGAAATAGAAAATTCACTAGAATTTTCTAGTAAATTTTCTATTTCGTTGGTTTACACATAATTATTACCAGCTATTCTCTCGAAAACTATTGATTTAAACTATTTGAACCTTTCTCTCTCATAAAAGATTGATTATTTATCATTTGGAAACCGTTGAAGTCTTAAATCATTCGACACTCATGAACAACATTACATTCCACCTGTCTCCGATCCTTTTATTACCAAAAAAATTCTTCCCACTACGTCACCCGCTGCCTTACTCGAATAAATTAACAAAATTTCTGTCGTATGGTTAGTTATTATTTAACCTGATGACGAGAGGGACTGCTCCTCTCGAAAATATAGTGGTGATAAATGTAACTCAATTTTTTCCATTGAGTATGTACTACGCGTATAACAAAGTTTAATTTCATATAAATTAAAATAATATGTCCAAAAACTTGTTAATATAAGTAAGCTGAATTCCTAATAAAAAAATATATTTTTTTTTCCTTAATAGTACAGGTAGAGTTGTCTACAATCACACATTTTTTATTTTATTATTTGCCATTTTATTTTTACTTCTTGCAAAACTGTATTTACAGTTTAATAGTAAGGATTTGGTTACACTATATGTAATTTCCTTAATTAATTATCCTTAAATTGTAATATAATATAAAACTACAACTTTTAAAACTTTTATGTTTTTAAGTATTCACTTCACAATTCACTGTAGTATCTCTTTAGGGTTTTTTCTATATTTATTCTATTCGGTAGTTTATTGAATAATTAATAACATAATTGCTATTTTCTATTTTCAATTTCCGGTTTTGAGTATTTTTCCCAAAAATATTCACTATTTTCAAAAGAATAAGCTTAACGATGCCTTTAACCAAAAGTATTCACTTTGAAAAACAAATTTATAGCTAGATTACTCATTTTAAAGTTTTAATTATTACGTTTCCATTTCTATTTAAATAAAAAAATTTCGCGTAATAATGTAAATTTCATTATATGCGTCATTAAAATTGAATTTTTGTGAGTATTTGGTAAAATTTATAATGATTCATTAAAATAAATTATGAAAGTCTCACAGAGATGAAGCTATTGATATGAGAAACGTGAATGGAAGTTTTTATAGGGTGGTCAAGACTTATTAAGTATCAATTATCACTCTGTAAAAAATCCAATAATTGTGTTCTCAGAACATGATATAAAAATATGGTTCCGTCATAAAAAAACTTTGTCTCTCTTATAAAGTATTCAAAATTAATTTTTTGCGTTGATTAAAAACTAATAAATAATTTTATAATATGAATGCGCTACAAATGGTGTAAGTATTGTATACGTTTCCATTGCCAGCTTAAAAAAAAAGAAATGGCGAAATCACATAAAGTAGCGAGAAGTACAGATTGTTTTAAAATACATGCATGATAATATTTAAC
The DNA here is from genome assembly GCA_016648135.1 of Agrypnia vestita. NCBI lineage: Eukaryota > Metazoa > Arthropoda > Insecta > Trichoptera > Phryganeidae > Agrypnia > Agrypnia vestita. Next base: position 23,382 of record JADDOH010014239.1, on the reverse strand, counting down.
GTGTAGAAATATTATACGTATAAAATATAATCTACTGGTTACTTATGAAAATAATATATTTGATATTAATACACGTTTACTTATTATAATTTTGGGGGTTTAGAGATGGTTAGGAGCAGTTTCTTTTTCGGGTCATCACCGTCATGTGACGGAAAATCTCCAAAGGCGTAGTATATTCTATGATTTATTATCTCCATAAAACAAGTACAAAATATACATGAGTATGATTATAAAGACAATGATAGATATTCTAAGGGCCATACATAGCCTCCGGCCACCTGTCAGAGGTCTACAAAGGACTGACATGCTCGCCTGGGGCGTGTGCTTCTTTTTATACAATTTACGAACAGTGTCATGTTTCGGACAGCGTTTGTTTTATATTTTTACGTATTATGGTATGAAACACCATAGATCTTTGAACACGTCACACTAGAACGTCGAATTAATAATTTAAATATATCCCAAGAAGGTAATTGTTAAAATATTTCCCCAAAATGTTTCTTCTTTCGCAATATTACAAAGATATAAACATTTATTACTTCTTGTGGATGATTGTACTACCCACTGTGTGGAGGCTTGGTTCGGCTACCCCACTGCGGAAGGGCGTCATGGGGAGGTAAAACTCTAGGGGGAGCAATCCTACGGAGATTAACATACCCAAAAATTACTCACGAATGAGTTTTCGAGAAAAGTATTACGAAAAGTTTTTGCTGATTGAACCCTTGGGTGTACCAATAATCTTTTTCCTCCCCAATAATCCTTGGGGTGTGATTTTATATACCTTTTGTGAATTTATGAAAGTTTGTTTGTTGAATAACAGGAGCCGGGCAAAATGGTATGATTTGATATTTATAATATATTTTTGTATTTTTTTCTCAGCAGATATAACTTTTTTTTAACAATGCGGCATAATTTACTTCCATCCATCTATTTAGTAGTTATTGTATATAGAAGTTATGGTATATAGTAAGTTATGGGGAAAAAAATATACTGTACCTACTGTAAGATAAAAAGATCACTAAGTATAATAAATATATATATTTTGATGTTTAGAAACCGCGACTATTCATTATTTTCCAGACGATATTATAAACAAAATATACGAAATAAAATTGATAGGAAATATATTTTTCTAATTACTATTTACAATATAAACTATCGTAAAATTTTGACAGAAATTTTTTTGAAAATTGACACCGACCAATAAAAATTATCTGTGACATATCATGTTAACTAGGTCTGATAAAAAAATATTGTTTGGGAGACTTTTTGTTATTTGATTTAAAAATTAAGCTCTAGGTACTAGAAATACTCAGGGCTAAAAGTATTTTCGGAAATAATATGACTCGAAGCGAGCCCTTGAAATACGATATTTTTATTGAACTAACTTGGATTGTGTGCCGTTGATTAATATAAAATATATCATGACATTTCGTATTGTCAAGTAACATCTTTGCAATGAGAAGTTATTTGTCCGCTTAAAGAATTCTAAATATTCCAACCCAATTTTAAGGTGATCGACTAATTGTGCTTTCAGTACCGAAGACTGTAAAAATGATAATTTAAATGTTTGAAAACGGAAAAATAATATGTCAATTAAGAAATAAAATATTAGGAAAAAATAGTTTAAAAAAGTAAACATTGAGAACTGGGGCATTTTCAACATTATAAAATTCCCCAAAAATATAGAGTAGGTACTTTATTTCAATATTTTTTTATCAACATATTCATTTTTCATTCCAAAATACAAAGATGGAAAAAATTCATTTTTCATACTTTGAGAAATGCGTAGGCATAATTGTTTAAATAAGGTATGCGCAATGAATAAGAATGAGAGTGATAGGAATGCAAAGACATCAAGGACATGAATCGCTAATTTCAATAGCGGACTGTTTTATATAATTAAAGTCATAGATTAAAAAATAACCCCTAAAACCAAGTTTTTTTTATACTCCCTTTCCCATTTACTAGTGGAAACTGGTTTGGCGCTTAACCTACGCGTTGGGCTTCGGTCGGGCGACGCTACGAAAGAGAGCAATAAAAAAAATCCAAAAATCTAAAATTATACTATAATCAGGTTTATTGTCTACCATATGCATCGGAATCTCCATACAACTTACTTATAAGTTGTATGAAAAAACCATTAAAAATTTGAAAAATCCAAAATTGTACTATAATTATTATTATTTTTTATCGAAAATTTGATAGATATTCTTAATCGTCGCCACGAATCTACTTGCAAAGTTTCAGCTCGATTGGTTCACGAAAAAAGGTTTAAAAATCGATCCAAAGTTTTTCGTCAAGCAAACAGACGCCACGAGTCAAAAGAAAGGAAGTAAAAATGAAGGTGAAAGTTTTGGCCTTGGTACATTGATTCTCAATGACCCACTTTTATAGAACTTATAAATAATTTTTCAGTTTTATGAAACTTGGATATAAAACCAATGCGAAACTGAAGAAGATATAAAACTTGGTTTTGTAACAAAGTCCACTATCAGTATCAAATGCTATTAAGTAAAAAATTCAGCGGTAAGAAATCTAGTATGTGGCTAACTAACTAACTAACTAACCACCACGCCGTTTCTCCGCAGGGGTAGGCAGAGAGGATTGAGCGCTACACTCTTTTATCCTGGCACACCACTTTTGCTTCGGCCACATTCATACATCTTCTCATGCAAGTTCTACGGTTGTTGCGGCTTTTAACGTGGCCATCCACAAACACTTGTTGTATCTGATCGTGCCAGGTCTTTCGCGGACGCCCTCTATTTCTGTTGCCTTCAACACTCGCCTCATATATTTTCCTCGTTCCTTCCATCCTTTCCTCGTTCATACGTTCCACATGACCAAACCATCTGAGCACTCCTTTCTTTATTGTATCTACCACACTACAGCCAGCATTGCATTCGCGTCTAATTTGTTCATTCTTTACCCTATCGACCAAAGATTTTCAACACAAGCGTCTTAGTGACCGCATTTCTAGCGAATTTAGTCTACTTTCTTGTATGTGGCATCGATAGAAAATCATTTAAACCGTGAAAAATAAATTTAAGAATGTGTTTTAGGTTTTCTGATGAAACATTCCGCTAGGTTTAATAAATTAATTAGCATAGCGGCTATGGTTACGGTTCAGAATCCTAAATCTCGGAAAGAACATTTACCCTGAAATTCTACCTCGAGAGTTGCGCCCATTATATACTAGACCCTTGGGAATTTACAAGGAACAATTCTCCGATCTGAAACACTTGAGCCGCACGGATACAATAAAACCACATTTAAATGACTACAAGTCTAAACGCTTGTTCAGACACAGCGGGAACCGTGCCGTTTCAGAATCGCATGAGATCCGTGCGGGTCTCATTTACCTAGGTTTGTATGTGATTGTTCAGACACAACCGTGCGGTTAGTCAACCGCTGCGGTGCCCGCAACCCAACCGCTAGAAAATAGACCCGCACGGCGCCCGCACGATCCTATTACTATGGGGCCTCACGAGAGCGTTCAGTCGCGTTGCGGGCACCGCACGGTTCCATGTCACAACAGGAGCACGCGTGGATTATATTCTCTTTTCTATGGTTATGGATCGCTTTGACACTGAATTTTTTATTGATGAAGTGGAGAAAAGACCTGTAATATGGGAGAAAAGACCTGTAATAGTGTGAGGATTACTCAAATATGACAAGAACCAAGCTTGGCAGGAGTTGGTGGAGATATTTGGAAATGGTGGAAAAAAAGAGTATTTTAGAGTAGTAGGTATTTATTCACCAAAAATGAACTGACAGAATGATATTTATGTGTCTTGCCATGGAACACGGCCGTCGTTAACAAAGTAATGAGCGAATATATCTCTGATATTCAAAGATGGAGAACGGCACCAGAACTGTCAAACTGACGTTTATTTTCGCGCGCACAAATCGCTTATTAACCGCGGCTGTGTGAACAGATGACACAAATCGCGTGTTTTGAAACGCGATTCTGAAACTGAACGGTTCCCGCTGTGTCTGAACAAGTGCTAAACGTATTATAGAACCCTTTCGGCTAGTAAGAAGTATTAAAGAGTTAACGTTATTATTACGGTCGTTGGACATATTAATGTGTTACATAAAACGTATATATCATACGAACCGTATATTCAACTGAGAAGCAAATCTCGACGTTTCGTCCGAGAAAGCGTCCTATCAACCAGGGGGGGAGGAAAGCCCGAAGATGTAATTAGTACATATTGCACACATCGTAAAAGAAGTGGACACTCAACAACAAAGTGCATATAATTTATAACCTCTGAAGAAATAATCAGTTCGGCCTCCAACCCGGCTGTGGTAGGACGCTGTCCTGATGATGCTGGATAAGACTTCAGCGGAACGTCGAGATTCGCTACTCAGTGAAATACATGGTTCGTTTAAAATATCCGTTTTATTTAACACTTTAATAGTAAGAAGAAGCTTTCTTATTTATCTTACTCAATGAATTTAACTTATTTAAACATATAATTTTTTTAATAAATTTACCATAGTAGGTTTAGTAGATAAATGAATAATATTGATTCAATTTAATCTTATAAGAATGATAATAGTTTTTGGGGGGTAATGTGGAAATGTTTTTCGGCGGGTCTTAAAGAATACGTATGCAAAATTTGGGTCAGATCGGTCAAAAGGTGTAGATTTGGCATTCTTTTATATCCTCTCAACTCTATTTTCAGATGGCAAATCAAAATTAAAAAAGAACATTTTTTTGCAATTAACAATATTATGATCATTATGCAACGGATAATACAATTTCCTTGTATAATTATACGTTTTGTAATATAATAATGTAACATTGTAATGTAATATATTATTAAGATAACAATGCGTTCAGAGTCAAAGTCTCATTACTAAACAGAGTTATTACATATTATTTAAAAAAAAAATAGAAAGCTTTCAAATGCTATTTTTATATTTTCTACGTGTTCAACTGTAAAAATTCTAAACATATAAAATATTTAACATAAGTGAAAGCATATATAGACAGAATTTTCTATAAAATATCAAGTATGAATCGGAATGGGATATTGAATTTATAAGAAAATTTATACTCAATATTGTGTTTTGGAAATAATATTTTCAGAGAAGTAAAAATCTATATTTTTTCGCTATCAAAATATATCATTCTACAGGTAAGTCATACTAAGTATATAAAATATGAAAATCGTAAATGTTCTATGTATCTATGTATAATCGTCTGAAAACGATAATCCGTATAATTGTTTTATGATATGATAAAGGAAAGTTACTACGAAACCTAAATTTCACCACAATGGAACACAATTCGTGTACTTAAACATTAAATGAAAGACGTCGATTGCAACAATGGTAGCAAAATATTCAAATTAGATGAATTCCAAAGTAAATTTTCAAGACATATTTGAACGAATCGCAACCAGAGTTAAACTTGATCCTAGCAATTTTAATATTGATAACTTCTACCCAACTTGATCCATGAAACCATCTGAATACTCTATTATAGTGAAATTTTCTAGGAAAATCTCCCGAGATAAACCTTCTAGCAATGTGAATAAAATTCACAAATTTTTCTCATTTGTTTGTTTGTTTTACATTTTGTTTCATATTTCAAATATAATTAAAATTTATTCATTACATTCGATATATTTTAAATACGAATATCTTCCTAAAATGACAAAAACTAAATTAATTTATTAATTTATGAATGACCAAACCAATGATGTTTTAAAAATAAATAAATTTCATCAACTTTGTGGGCCTTATATGATTATATATGGACTTGACATGCCTTATATGATTATATGGGCTCGAGACATGTCTTAGAAGCCACAACAACCGTCGAGCTTGCATGCGAAGATGTATGAAGTAGATGAAGCGAAAGTTGTATGTCAGGACAGTGGAGTATAGCGCTCTATCCTTTCTGCCTACCCCTACGGGGAAACGGCGTGATGGTAAGTTTGTTAGTTAATTAGAGATATGTCTATTTTTTAAATAATATTATAAAATAAACGATTATCTTAAAGGTATTAAAATTATTGGAAAATCTGTCTGATAGTCTACTTACAATTTATGTTTTAAAATACACTATTTTTAAATAATATTTAATTTTCTTGTGTTTTTTTTTTCAACTTTTTTAACATTTATATTTTCTACTTCAATAAATTGAATTAATAGATTTTCTTTGTTCAATAAATCAAAAAAAGAAAACTCAAAATCTCTGTCGATATTCCTGATTTTAGCTGTTTTTTCAAGACTGTCACCGAAATCAACACCAGACCACAACATCAACACTCATAAAAACACACCATCTTGATGATGGACTCCGCACTGGAATCCGAAACAATGGTCAAAAAGGTTTTTAAATCACGGCTAAGGTCGTAAAAATAATGATCCATGAAACACAAACCATAAAATTCGGAAGGCACTTTCTGATGACCACTAAAACGTTTTCAGTGGAAAATAAATTTAAATATGTTTTAACACGAAATGGTAGCTGCTACTTGAGGAACGGAGACACATTTAAGTCTTGAATTATCACACATGATGAACAGAAATATAATAATTGTGTCAACAATAATTAATTGAAACTTCAACCATCCGATACTAATAATAAAACATAAAAAATGATCTCAAGCTAGGAAATGAATACGAGAGTATTACGATTAGAATTTACTGAATTCGATATGTTTGCAAACTGTACGTTGACTGAAATATAAATGTTGAGAATAATAACTCACCACACACAAGAATCTTGAATTTTTTGGTGAGGTATAACATATAATGATAATTTGACTATTAATATTTGCTACTTATCTAAAATAAATCATATGTATGGTCTATTAAATAAATAAAATTTAAAAAAATAAAATACATGCATAAAATTTGTGAGCAATTCGTGAATATTTTTGCGCTAAATTAAATAAAATAAAAATAAAGACTTGAAATACTATTTGAGTGTTAACGTGAAAACGGCGCTATATAAATTATCCAACTATTATGATTAAAGTTGGCTTATGATTCTATTATAATTCTCCAAAATCAACGAAAATACATTAGAAAGTTTTTTATTATGAATGAGAAGAAAAATATGTAATAAGAGAGACAAAAATGGAGTTTATCTTCTATGCATACTCCTTGAATATATATTGAAAAAATTGTAATGTTACGTAATATATATTTTATAAAAATATGTCCATAGGAACAAAACATAGTTATAAGCTTTTATTCAATTTTATTATGATAGATCCATTTACTCTTGAAGCATTTCCTTGAAAAAATATGAACAAATATATTGGACAGTCCAACCGAAGTCTGATTTGAAAGAAAAATGATATAAATTATCAGACTATTATGATTAAATATTGCTTAAGACTCTGTTATAATTCTCCAAAATCAATTAAAATACATTAGAAAGTTTGTTATTATGAATGAGAAGAAAAATATGTAATAAGAGACAATAATGGAGTTTATCTTCTATGCATACTCCTTGAATATATATTGAAAAAATTGTAATGTTACGTAATATATATTTTATAAAAATATGTCCATAGGAACAAAACATAGTTATAAGCTTTTATTGATACAGATGATTAATAAAGTTTCCGAAAAGAACTGCTTCTTACAAAAAATGTCTAACTTTCGCAAGTGAAATTGGATTGAGAATTTCTAAGACGCAATAGATTTTGAGTATTAAATACACAAAACATTCCTATATTTTTTTATTAAAAATATGCATTATTTTCTTGATAATAAAATTATATAGAATCCTAAAAAAAACTTGAGAGTTTCACAACCTCGCTGAGAAAATTCTCTTTTCATACTGGCGTAATATTTCGAAGAGGTAAAAAAATATTAAGAATGAGAGCAACCCTTGCCGACTCCCCTATTCAGAGCTATTCCCTTGCGATGATTTTCGCATTAGGGCTGAATAATTTTCAGCCCCCATTTGATAATGAATCCGGCGAAAAGCTCGAATAACTCGCGCCCTCGAAAGCCTTTCGATTACAGATTCCGGAAATTGTGGCGTCGCAGCCCTTGTGGAGGGGAAATATGAAAACGTAAAACGTAGAATTGATTATTGTGCTGGATACCTTTGTGGATACAGTGCACAAAATACCTACATTATCGCAAGGTAATAAAAACGTTTACGGAAAAATACGATCCGATAAATCATATATTTAATGTTTTGCAGGGTTAATTATAATTCTATGACGATTACAGTAACCCTGTAATAAAAGAAAAAAATAATTACAATAATTATAGTGTAATTTTATTAAATACTGCAATCAACAAGCCTGCAAAGAAATATTTTGTCTTAACCTATGAAATAGATGTTTTCTGATTCAATTTTAGCTAGTTTGAATCTCGATATTTTGCATTCGGCTTCGAAATTCAGATTCAAATCAATAATATATTATAGCCTTGACATTATTCTTTCAAAATTAGTGATTAATTTGTTTTCCCACCATTTTTTATCTTTTGTGCATATCTGCAAAGACGACACAACTGCGAAGACAACATGACAGAGACAAACAAGACAGTACCACACACTACATTAAGGATAATTTACTGACACATGCTGTAAATACCGAAATGGAAAAATTTCAAATTATAGTGGTTAATTTTTCTTTTTCAAAATATATATTTTTTCTGAATATATTTCTAACTGATTAATCTTATTTTTTTTATAATTGTGTTTTAAAATTGAAACTTGAAAATCTAATGCGTTTTCATAAAAAAAGTAAACGACCTAGCCCGCGATATTAATATTTCACAAATTGTCGATATCTCTCATTATATAATCTAATATTTTTGTAGAATTATTTGTTTTCTGCTATGCCAACAAATTGTCACCCATTTTTGATCTGTTAACATCTTTCCTATCGCTTTCCTGCAATCTGTGGCAGTGATTTCGTGAAAATGGACGGAAACGCGTAACAGGAAATATGACGCCATGGAAGCGCGTGCAATTCAACTCAACCAATGAGCGCGCGCGGACCGCGCGCGATGGAGAAAAATCATCGTTTATAAACAAATCAATGTCCAGCAAGTGCCATCTCGGCAAAGATGCACACTACCAGCCAATGCTTCTGATTTTGTATATTTGTTACGCGACTGGTGTCGAGCGTGTGGATGTTATAACTTTGATATATTTTGGCTTATATCTTCGAAACAATCCAAAATATAAACAATAACTATCCTTAATGATTTGCATTCTCAAATTTTATGTAATTTATGTAATTATTAAAAATATTTATTCAATGTTTTCATACAATATGTATGGCGGCACACTACCGCCACCTATGAAAATAAATAAAAACATTTAATTGACCAAACAAATTTAAAAAAAAAATGCCTATCTGGTGCGGCAAAATTCAATAATAAATACATAAAAATTGCTGTTTTTTTTTAAATTCTGGATATTTAGTGCAACTTGTTTTACTTGTCTTCTTAGCACAACAAGAATCATCGATTAAAACCAATTTCGTGACCTACCTTCATTGTTAGGAGTCCAAGGCCACCAAAACCGATGGCAGCGAGAGTCTTGGCCATCATCAGGCCCATCAACATCACTCCTCCGCCACCTCCTTTACCTCCCCTCCTTCTTCCAGTTTCTGAAAAATTAAAAAAATATATGTTTCACTTTGAAATATTGTAATTTCTTTTTCTATTTGTGGCAGGAATATCACTATGGAAAAAGCATTCCTGTCTGCCGCAGTCTGGAATAGCTCTCCGACTTCCCTGATGCCAGTCCACTCCCGAATGTTGCGGAGCCATGGCATCTGTCGTCTTCCTATTCCTGTGCGTCCTTCTATATCGCCTTTAATAATTAATTAAAGTAGCCTATTGTTATCACTACGTAGAACATGACCAAAGTATGCGATTTTCCGTCGTTATTGTGGTGACCAGCTCGCTGTCTGTGTTTGCTCTCCTAAGTATCTCCACATTACATATTTTATCAACCCAGGAGACTCTCAGCATGCGTCAGTGCAGCCACATTTCGAATGCTTCCAGTCTGTTGAGCATATTGACCTTTATGGTCCAGGTTTCAACCCCGTGTAAAAGTATGGACCATATAAAGCACTTCGTCACACTTTGAGGTTTAAATTGTCATTGTAAAATACTGTTTTTATTTTTAAAAAATATTGCGCGAGCTATCTTCATGAGGCATCTTCTTTCATTATCAATGTCCATGTCATTGGTGAGGTCACAGGAGGTGAGGTCCATGTCTTTAGGTATTTAAAAGTCTTGACTAGTTCTATGGTTTGCCCCTCAAGTTGTAATGATTGTATAAAGTTTGAAAAAGAAGTGGTGTTATTCAGACATTAATATTTTACGACAAGTTGTTAAATATATCGTTTTAAAAAAGACAAAAATTAAACCTTCTGTTTCCTATATTGCAGTATCCATAAAACCATTAAAACATCGATTATTTTAATTTAGTTTTACATGCTTACTAAGAAAATTTCACTGTCATTAATATAAAAATATTCAAAAAATTATGCCTCATACTCAAGAATTCGAATTAATTAAATCGTATAGTCTGTTAAAAGATCATTTTTCTTTCAAATCAGACTTTGGTTGGACTGTCCAATATATTTGTTCATATTTTTTCAAGGAAATGCTTTGAAAGAGTAAATGGATCTATCATAATGAAATTGATTAAAAGTCTGTTTAGCTATGGGTTTTGCAAAATGATTAAATAAGTTAACGTTAAATTTAGCAAATCGAGAGCAAATACGAAAATCGTGTCTGGGGCCTCTTATTAATCCGGTCTTCCGAGATAATTCCAGAGTCGTAAATAATGTAAAAAGTTTAACCAAAATATCGACATTTGAGTCATTAATAGTTTCAGTTTGGAATGTCATCTGGACCAGGGGCTTTTTTAATTTTGATTGTATTTTGATAAATTAAAAATATAATGTATGAAGCGGGTTGGTAGCCGTCTCCCTCACTCCTGGATGCGCACATACTTCGGCGACCAGCCCATCGTCCTTTACGCAGTTCCAGAGAAATTGGGCCCGTTGTTTACAGTCTATTGTGGTAGGATCGTTTCTCTTCTTCATCAGCCTTCGTCTTTTCACTGCTGGATATAGGCCACTTCCTTCCCTTTCCATACTTCCTTATTGTTTGCTAATTGTAGCCATTTCTTTCCCCCCACAGCGGCTATATCATCGGCCCATCTCTTTTTAGCTCTTCCGATCCTCTTTTATTCTCCCAAGGTCTCCATTTCAGAACTCTGGGATGCCATCTTGTAGCATCTTGCCTTGCAACATATCCTGCCCATTGCCATTTTAGATTCGCTACACGGTCCATGATATCCACTACTCTAGTTCTGCGCCTATTTTTGTTATTTCTTATTATATCTCTTAGGCTTACTCCAAGCATGGATCTCTCCATGGATCATTGCGTGCATTTGAGCTATTCTACACTTTTCTTTGTAAGGGCTATAGTCTCCACTCCATATGTCATCACTGGCAGTGTGCATGATTCAAAGGCTTTTCTTTTTAGGCTAATTGGGATCTCTTTGTTCTCGAAGATATATTTGAGTTTGCCAAAAGCAGCCCAGCTCATTCTTATTCGTCTTGGAAACCCTGCTGTTTGGTTACTAAATATTTACTAAATATAAATTATCGTTTCAAATCAAATACCTATTTTCAGAAGAATCAGAAAATAACATGATAAAATGTCATCAACGTAGAATATTTTGTCTGAATAACAAAACAGAGCACCCTATTTTGAAATAAAATAAATGCACAATGTCCGAAAAATAAAATTACAAATAGAACATCATTAAGAAAAATAAAATCACAAACAGACAGATTATTATAGATTTTAAATAATATTAACTTTGTTGTCTCTACCTGTGTTTAATAATTTTTATAATTTTTTTCAACTACTAAGTTTCAAGAGAAACAGAATCTCTCATCGACAGGTGAAGTAACAACTTTTATATTAAAGATTTTTTTCACATATATTTAAATAAATAATTTTATGTTTATTTCCTTTTTAAATTAAAAAATATATTTAACATAAGATATAGATAAATGGCGAACCTACGAAATATAATAATAAAAATTATTTTATTTTAAAATTACAGTATAACGTTTTAATTATATATTTAAATTACCGAAATGATAAATTATAAACGTACACAATCATTTAGTTATAAAACATGTTTTCGATGATGAAAAGGCTAAAGAGATTTTTAAAATATATTTTATTCTAACTTTGTAATACACACACAATATGAGTTATAAATTACTACTATAATTTCGAGAAGAGCAGTTTCTCTCATCATCAGGCATGGTTAACAACTATATTAACCATACTTGGTGATGTGATGAAACACTTCTCTAAGACTACATTTGAGTTTAATACTACTAGAATGAGAACATCTTTAGATCTCGAAACTTATAGTTTAACTACAAATTTAAATTAAAAAAATAGTATCCAATATCAAATTGATAAAAAAATAATTTTCTATGCTGCCTTACAAATTATTCATAAAACTTTTATTTTTGTGAAAATAGGTAGAAAAAACTTATATACGAAGGGTGATTGCAACGGAGTATAGAGAGGAGAGAAGAATGTAGTATTGTTAAGCAAATACCCGAGTTCAAATTCCTTTTTATTTCTCAACGTTTCAAAATTATTCTGTTTATCACTTTACGTACGACGGGACTGAGAAGTTTAATGCTACGTGAATGAAAATAATGATTATTTTCTATTATGTGGTTTGCGAATCATCATTCTTGAGATGATTCAAGCGATGGATTTTAATAGCTCCTAGCTACAAATGTAATCCTACGTAGAAATGAAATATCAAAAAAATCTGAACTCAATTAATAGGGCAGACAACATAAGTTAAACAGCATTTTAATTTTTAACAGTAATAAAATTAATTACCGTGACAGTCACTGAACATTATTACTGTACGTATCGTATAATTTTAACTTAATCTGCATTAATATTAAATGAAGGCAGCGTTATTAAAAGTTACTAAGCTAACATTACAATAAGAGTAAAATTGGCTTATTCATTTAATGAGTAGAACATTTAAGATATTACGTATATTTTGATGATTCGGCATTTATTTATTTAAATGTACCAATTATATTATGCAGACATCAACGATGTGTAAGTTTTGATGTTTTCATGTTCATTATAGAACTACAAACACAGCAAGTTGTTTGACTTACCGACAAGTTTAGATTGCTCGTCCACGGTCGACAATGTCTGAGAGATGACGTCCTTCATTTTCTCTCTTCCCAGCAGGTCAGGCAGCCTGACGCGGAACTCGTGACTCTGCAAGAACCTCAGCGCGTTGCCCACCAGCGTGCCGTCTTCCATCTGCCTCCCTCCGTCCGCCAGGTTCTGGGTCCTGACCAGCTCCACCCCGTCCACGATCTTCAGATCACCGATTCCGTTATTCTTCTTGGCCTTGATGAGCTGCTGCAGGACGTTCCTGGCGATCCTGATGCTCTGGCAAGAAATCGAGGCGTCGTTTTGATCACAGTTTCCGAAGTTTAAACTGTCACTCACTTCATTGTCGATGGAGTTCATTTTTGTGGGTTCTTCAGCAACACTAGCTTGGAACAACTGAAACGATAACGCAAAAAGCGCAAAAACGACACACCGCAAATTCATTGTTACAGTTTTGTAAAAATTCACTCGCTAATCAAGATTGAGAGCTGCAGACTCTGTGACAACTATGAACTAACTGGTCGTTTGGTTCACTCTTCGTTTGGTTTATATACTGAATCAAATAGATGAGTTGCAAAAACACGACCAAAAATAAAGCAAAACATTCAAAGTAGGTGGAACCAGCATGGTCCATTAACCCAGCGCTGAAACTAAAATGTTCCATTTCTTTCTTGTTTGTTTCTTTTTACTTTCATCTCGATTTGAAGGTGAGCGGGAGTTGCCGCTATCTGTTAGTGGCATTGTTATTTAGTAATCTGCAATAAAGCAGAGCAGGTGCACTCTTTTTCCTTTGTTTTTCGTACCAACGGACGGTCCAAGCGGAAGCGCTCGGTCGAGCGATTCGTATTTTACCTGTTCAAATATTTGGGAACTTGCAAGTCAATCGAGTCAATAATATTTTTGGATGTTTTCATCTCCCAAAAAAAAACTTTGAATGGATTTAATTCGAGTTTTATAAAATTAGGTAGAATTTTTGGTTAAAATTTTTTTGTATAACATATTATACAGGGTGGGGTAGAGTTACTTGCATGTTTAGTAATTCAATTAAAAAAAACTAATGCAGATATATTATATTTAATTATTTGAACAGCATAAATTACAACATTAAAATTTTATGTTTATACTGTATTAAAGAAGATATCAGGCAGATGGCGTTAATTATTCTGAATACACTTCTTTAATCCAACTCGGAAGTTTCGTACAACTTTTTCCAGCGTATCGAGGGGTATGTTGACGACAGCTTGACGATTGTTGTTCTTCAGGTGAAACAGAGTCCTAGAAAGATCGTCGAAGCAAGTGATTTTAGATAGCCCCATAAAAATCCACTCCATGATGCTGGCTCAATCAAGCGGAGCTACAACTTGACGCCCCGCCCTTTCTAATGTGCCTACCCCCCTCCTCCTCGGAGTAAACATCGTTTTAGTGCGCCGAATTCAAATAAGCAAGTTGCTCTGCCCCACCCTGTATCATGAAATGTCAGAAACATATTGTATTACCAGTTAAGTTCAGCTGACTCATTCTCTCTCCAGTTAACTCATTATCTTATTCCGGGTGGCTGATTTCATTACGGTTTTATGGAAATTCTTCTCGTGATGTCATTAACATTATTTTTACTCATATCGACGGTCCCTACGTAGGTATACTGCCGAACCTTCATAAAATCTTTTCTGTTTATTTAAATATCTTAAACCATCCGATTAGTTATATATTTTTGGACAATATTTAAGAAAAACAAAATTTTCATTCCGAAAAAAGCAAATATCAAAGGGGAATTGAACTTTATTTTAAATATACCAAAAATATAGGCTAAATAGGATGATTTTAAATAGTATAACAAAAATTATATTTACGAAGATTTGACAGTATACGTAGAGATCATCGATATTATTAATCAATACATTTTATTTAAAAAACAAGAGTTTTAAAAAAAACAAAATATTTTATTTTTATTTTTGATGTATAAAGTGTTAATTTTGTGGTTGGAAATAATTATTAATTGCTTTTAAAAATTTACCGGTATAGATATTTGAAAAAGAAAATGATATCAAAATTTAACATACAAATAATAGAGGGCTTAGGTAAAATAATTTAAGAATGTAAGAATTCAAAACTTCCTCTATACCAAATCTAATATAATTGACAACCAAATGAATTTGTGGAATAATTCATTATTTAATATATTATCCATTTCAATATCTAACTCAACTCCTCTCCTTCGCTACAAATGACACCCCCGCCGCGCTCCCACCTAATACTTGACTCTTAAAATTTAATTTATGGAAGTTATTGTGCGTCCGTACTGATGAAGATACAATTAAGTATCGAAACTGTAGACGTTCAAAAGCAACAAGTGTGGTTTGTTAGTTTTATTAAAGTAATATGATCCTTATTTCGAAATCCGTCCGTAACTTACTTGAATTACAATATCAGTGAAAGGTACCCGCCGCTTACTAAGAGCAAAAGCTTCCTTATCGATCCTATTCAATCGTCTCTAGGTTAACATTTTTTGATACTATTGCAAAAAACTACAACAACAACACTGAACAGCCGCTAATGAGTAAACAAAGTGCGTAATGTTTTGATACCTACTACAAATGAAGCGTTCATTTTGAAGCCTTCGAATTGGTGAACGTGCGCACGTTAAAGTCTTCATTCCGAAATAAAATTTTCCCCTTCACGACTATCGATAGATCTTATTATTTTTCCATGTTCATCAGACTGTTATGATAAATCTACAAGTTGGTACGAGCATCTGTGCAGTATCCGAAATGTCAAATTGGTGAAATATGAATAGCAGATTTCCGGACATGTATTTACGGTTTATATTTTAATATTTCTTCCAAAATTGAATTTCGTTCACAATTCTGATTGAATGGAAAAGTTTGGAGAGCCTATAAATATAATATATTATTTATGACACATGCATAAGCATAAAATTTGTCTCTGAGATTCATCTCGAAAGCACTGTGCAGAGTGCGCACGAAGCGAGACGATAACACGTCACGCATTTAGTGCCAGAAAACCACATGAGTAAGAAAAATGCCAGCGGCAAACAAAAATGATATGATACAAAATGTGGATACTGTGTTGTCATCTCCATAACTAGGGAATTTTACTTTCTGTTTTTAAAATTGTTAATATAATACGCTTATGCTATTATTTAAATTTATAACTTTAGAATCATTAACAAAGTTGGCTCTATGCTGTAATGTGGTTCGTGGTCTCCTCAAGATGAAACAGTGTTCAGCCATCCTCTTCACCACCGAGTATTTCTATAATAAAATAAATAAATTTATTGTACCAGAATTTATATGTTTAAAATCTATTTAAGCATATAGTAAACAAAAACACTCATCAAAAATATAAAAGTATTGTTTTGTTTATCTGTTTCGCCATGTGACTTGGATACGTTTTTTATTAAGAACTCAAAAACTTATTTACCATTTTAAAATCCTTTATTCTCCTTCTTAAATGGCTCTACAGTTCATATCTAGCCTTGGCCTCCATCAGTCTACGTCTCCAACTTTTCCTGTCTTCCGCTGCGGTCTTCTAATCTGCCACCCGCGGTATTTGATTCGCATCCTTTCTGACCTCGTCCTATCGAAGCCTATAACATTCACATAGCAGCCTAGGTCTGTCGACTCTTCATCTTCCATTCGGGTATCCCTCGAGGATCCTCTTTGGCATCCATGACGATGACATTCTCAGCACGTGCCCCGCCCATCTCAGCCTACTCAGTCGAGTATACACTGTATACACAGAGAGCTAGGGAGCCTTGAAAATGTTATATAACTCGTGGTTGTTTAAAAGCCTTCAGCCCATGTCAATTCATAAAGTAGTCGTTTAATTTTTTTGAGTAATTGTATTGACTCTTTATGACTTTTATTCTTATCTACCGTTTTCATAATAAATTGAAAAAATATTCACAATATTTATATATCTTAAATCATTACTTATATCAGCTAAAACAGATCAAAAACCATGTGGCCGTCGTATAAAAGACTTCCATACATGTTTCCTATATAAATAATTTCGTCTTCTGTGAATAGTTTTCTGGGATATTCTACTGGGATATTTTCTGGGATACCCTGGGATATTCTGGGTATTCTATACACGACAGAATATCCCAGAAAACTATTAACAGAAGATTCTGAACGGCCGTAAAAACTTAAGGACATTTTTAAATAATTTCGTCTCTGTGAGACTTCTTCAATTTATCTTAATCAAAATACATTTGATAAAACTTATCACCTGATTTTATCACCGAAAAAGCAACATAAAATAAGGTAGATATCCAAACAAGGTTGATTGGGAATTATATTAATTTATTTAGCTCGTGTTTCGTATACGCGATGTCAAAATTGAGCCATTCATTAATGATTTCGTATGCAGAACCATAATCAAATGACAATTTAGCGGCAAGTTCAACATCGTGAATTCTCGTACACAAGTACATCTAGACAACTTGATAAGTGCTTTCTGGAGCACCGTGAACGATGTAGATCGTAAAAGCTGTTAATCTTCCTAAAGTTTACATTTGTTGTGAACGAAAATCACATAACTGTACTGATTTTACACTTCAACCCATGTTTATTAAATTACAATTCTGTAACTCAGTTTATTACTGTGATTTTATATATAAATACATTTAGTTCATGCGTTATCTACTCGAGAACACGAATTCTTACAGTTATATAGAAAATGATAAGTTTTGTCTAAAAATACGCAAATTTAATAAACATCTCTAACATATTATACATAAACACCGGTTGTTACCGACGCGAATCGCCGGAATCTAGAAAAAGTTTGGAGGTGGATTTGGAGTCGTTTTGAAAATGGAGGGTTATACGGGAACAAAAGCTCCGAAACTTTTTATTCTTACCTCTTGTCCTTTTTACTAAGTATATTTGTCCTTTCCTATCCATTCCTTATTCTCCTTTTACCTCTAATTCTTTGACTCTCATAATTTGTCCATAACTTAAAACTTTAACTTTTTTTGTTTTTTATTCTATAACTCAAGTTATTGTTGCTTTATGTTAAAACATAACAGGTTAATTCTGTGGAAACTTGTAAGATGGTCTCTATACTGTTCAATAATCATGTATAATCTCTTCATATGTACTGTTAGTTAGAGCTGGCACTAGACCGAGACGAGTGGAGGAAAATTATTGAGGAGGCCAAGACCCACCAGTGTTGTAGTGCCAAGAATGATGATGATGATGAATACGGGAACAAAATTATTTTGTGGACAGTAATAATAGTGGATGATAGAGCAACAGGGCGCTCGACTCATCAGTTCTGAAAATATTCCCTTCCTCCCAGACGATCTGAGGTGAACCCCAATGGTCAACGAGCTTCGGCATTAATAAAGACCTCATTTAACAAATCTGATGATCACTCTAAAGCCTGCACTATTGCAACGACTGAGTGATAAAATACTAATAATTTCAGTTAGGTAAATGAAAAAACTACGCTTGTCACTGTGTGCAGGGCAAGGAAGGAAAAAGGGTGGGTCGTGACGTAAATGCCAGAGATCCATTCGCGAATATAAAACGCATAATAAAATGCGAATAAAGAACACCCATATTACCAGTAACATAAATATCGATTTCAAGATTAAACGATTTCATTATTCAAAATTATTAATGTTTGATACTTTTTCTTTCAAATTAATTTAGATTATGATCAAGGTCAAAACGTTAAGGAAATGATTTTGTTGATCAGTGGATGGTAGAAGATTGGTAGAAGTAGTACACAGTTGTATGATGAATTACTTCTTTATTCCGGAGGAAGATAAACTTCTTTCCCAAAAGCTTTCTTTCTTTATCTTCTTGCAAATTTATTATATATTTATTAGCTTTGCTACCCGCTAATGATTGAGATTTGGATTCTTGTGTTTATTAATTTCATATTCATAATATTTTCATAATAATATATTAAAATATTACTAACATATTTCTAAATGTGGAGACCTGTAATTGTCCATCTATATTATATCAATGTTTTCTATGCTTCTTTGTTGTGCTGTTGGTCTTCCATGAATATTAAATAAATAAATAAATATCTATACTGCTTTTATATAAAATTTAAAAAAAAGTTTTTGTTTTGAAAAACATTGAGCGAGCTGTCTCCATGCGACATATTAGTTCTTTATTAGGGTTCATGTTGTTGGTGAGGAGAGAGAGTATTTAAAAGTCTTGACTCGTTCTATGGTTTTCCCCTCAAGTTGTAGGATCAGATCGTCATCAGACTGTCAGCTGAATATCATAAACTTAGTCTCTGATATGTTTCTGTTCAGACCAAACTCTTTTCCAATAGTGTTTATAATATCTAGGAGGTTTTGAAGGTCTTCAATCTTGTCAGCCAGCACCAAAGTATCGTCTGCTTACCTCAGCGTATTAATCAGTACTCCCTATATTTTTACTCCTACTTCTACGTTTTTTGTAGCCTTTTTTTAACTTAAAAAGTCTATTGGAATGAAACACAAATCACTTTGTTTTCACCACTTTATTTGATATACAATCTACATGTTTTGAGAACAAATGTTCTCTTTTTCAGGATTTTTATATACTGTGTGTGTAGAGAATATTGTTCTCGAAATATGTAGATTGTATATCTTATAAAGTGGTGAAAACAAAGTGATTTGTATTTTATTTTAATAATAATGTCACCACAAAGCTCAAACCTTCATTCAGAAGAAAAAATATTCTTCGAACAATAAATCTATTAGAGTCTAAGTTGAATAACAGTGGTGAAGGAATACAGCTCCAATTTATGTTAAAAATAAAAAAAATGGGGTTGTGATCCTTTCTCGAACGGGAGGATTAAACAGCCTAAAATTTACCCCGCTACAAAAGAGGGAAATATTATAAAAATATGGGGTTAACAAAAATGCACAAATTAATGAAAAATACACCGTATTAAGCTATGTTTATAAATTTATTTATACCTGTGAAATAATTTTATTTTTTAATCTGTCTATCATAGTACACTTCGGATTCTATTGACTGTACATAGCGACACAAAAACTGTAATTCCATTTGTTACTTTGATGCAAAAAAAATGTATTTATAATTTGGATAAAATAAAACAAAAACCATCACTGGGAGAATCGAGTCGCCATTTCATAACATTAAAAAGTGATAAGCTTGACCGGTCAAAACTTAACTAGTAAATTTTATATACATTTAATTTAATAACATATAGCCTATTAAATCTAAATTAAATAAATTTAATTTTTTAAATTTTTATTTAAAATATTTATCATTTCAAATTCTGAATATTACAAGTTATGTTTAAGATTTTAATTTTACAAATTCTATTGAAGATATTCTCAGAATAAAAACCTTTTTACTCCATTTCTTTTAACTCGTAGCGTCTGCTTTCTGCCAAGAAAACTTTGGAGCGAAACTTTGCAGGCAGACTCGTAGCGACGATAAAAATGATCTAACAAATTTTCATGTAAAAAGTTTAATTATAGTATAATTTTGGATTTTTCGAAATTTTAACGGTTCTTTTCAAACTGGAAACCATACAAATGAGAAAGGAGCCCGATGCGTGGAGAAGGCGTGAAACCTGTTTCAACTAGTCTGAGTCGATCCATGGGTCCGATCAGACTGCTACACTAGAGCAAGTCGAAGTACTCTTGTAATTGGGATAGTGGGCTGAGCTTAAAATAATAATGATATTTTTTAATTCGAATTATAGATTTATTAATTATTGATTTAATTAATTTTTAAATATACAAAGTCACTTAACACTATTAAATTAAACGCTATTCCTTAAATTACATCATTTTGTAATTTATAACTCGTAAATAAACACTTTATTATCGCTTTCACACTTTGTTCAATATTGAATATAACATTCCATCCAGTTTTCGCACGTACTATTCGCTTCGATTTATTTCGCTACGTAAGATCTTTACTAGATTATTCGCCTGAGTTATCGCGCGGTTGGCCACCATGCCCTGCGGTCGCGTTTCGCTGTCGAGCGCGCTAAATCAACAACTACTTTACTCCCGCGCGCGGTCTTATATCTGGCCAATGCTGGAATCGAACCTTCTAGGCGTTCCCAGTGTTTAGAAGAACTTTCCCGTGGCTTCCAGGCTTCTCTTGATGTTTTTCGAATGTTTTAGATGTCTCCCGAAAGCCGTAGATTTCGCTAGGCCGTTCTGGATTTTTCGATAGTATTGTGACAACTTTAAACAACTGTCACTTGACAGGAGTGCGTAATTATTTTTAGCCTCGTTTCAGTATTTTTACCCAATGTTCTGTTAGTATCTCATCAAAAATAAAATACAATAATTTCAACCAATACGGACTATAGGTGATGCATGTCTCTACCTTATTCAGGTATTAATATTCTTCAGTGATACATTTTATATTATATTCAATCCTGATAAAAATATAACGGTTTTATGCAACGTCAGAGAGTAATAAAGAAATGATTTTGAGTTTATTTTTTTTTTAACTCTTAAAAGACTGTGCTAAAAAAAATTCTTTGGGGACGGTGGAGTAACACAGCGTTACCTGATTAAAAATCGGCATAGTTTTTAATATATGATAAAATATACATAAATACGATACAGAAAAGACTTTTGAAAGGTCCCTTTATATAATTATGTAAGGTAAACATACATATTTGCATTATTTTAGTAAATTATTATAAAATTATGGCAAAAAGAATTGGCGTGCGCTTCCGCCGACGTTCCATTAGCAACTGAATACAACGAAGCGGTCGCCAGCTCGCTTCAGTTGCCTGCACTCTGTCTTTGTCTAACACGTGTTACCCGACTCTACCGTACTCTTTCTATATTGTTTTTGCTTTCGCCGAAACCCAAGCAAACGCCATCTCTGTCCTACATGAAATGTATGATATTGTCGTGCTCTTTCTTGCTCGATTTAACTGCGATGTACAATATTCTGCTCCCTCTTGCACACTGGCCGAAAATACGAGAGTAGTAATAAATATTTTTTAATTAAAAAATCCGTATATTCCTAACAGTTTAATTTAGTAATTTTGGTGTGAAAATGTTTATTCGATGATTACAAAAAATGTGACGTTTTAGTTTTGGTAAATAAGGTAGATATTTCATATTTTGTATGACAGGTAGACCTACGTTACATCACCGACACATAGCAGTTAAATTTGAAATAATTTGATTACACACGTTTCTAATCTTTTCTAATTAACATTAGCTATGCTATACAATGGCGACTTTCATTTACTGCGTTTCTTGATGGCCGAAGAACGTTTTTTTAGCTTGATGTGTACAAAAAACGGCCCGCAGCCAAAAGTGGAACGGAACAAAAAAAACAAAAGAAGAAACAAGACGCTGCAAGAAGCGCTGAATACTTGATACACCTTTGTGGCACTTTCTTAAAAAAATACTCGTCGGCCTACCGCAGGTTTTCAAATTTTTACCAGTACGAAGTGTGCTTTTATAATTATAATTTATGCATGATAATAAGGTCGAAATTATTTATTCAGTATTTTTTCTACGTGGATTTGAATTGAAGGCAGAGATGGTCCATTTAGAAAGGAGTGCACATATTTTAATCGTTTTTTAATGGAGCACATTTAACGAAATATCTTTTAAGTGTAATTTCTTAACCAAGAAAAATTTTCTCAGTTATAATTTAAATATGTAGTAGATGCGTTCATGGAAAAACACATCAGTCAAAAAATCTAAGCGTTATTCAAACTTATCCAAACGATCATGCTCAGTTTATTCTAAGGAAGCGAATAGTTATTTATTTATTTATTTATTATTTATTTAATGTTTATGGAAGACCAACAGCACAAAAAAAAGCATAGAAAACATTGATACAATATAGATGGCCAATTACAGGTCTCCACATTTAGTTATATGCATTTATACTATGGTAGACATTAAAAATGTATAATATAAACTATTTAGCGTGATTTTGTAATTAAAACTAGTGATGGGTCCGCTCTGTACTCACTACTACAATGTAGTACTACACTACATTGAAGTGCACACTTCGCACATTTTGATGTGTAGTGCACATTACAAACTACAAACACCAAAGTTATTGAAAGTATAAACTTCAAATAGTACACTTCATTTCAAAGCGAACACTACAAAGTACATATACTTCAAAGTTATCGAAAGTATGAGAAACACATTTTAAATAGTGTATTTTTTACGTGAAA
>JADDOH010014238.1:0-20396 GCA_016648135.1 Agrypnia vestita | reverse complement strand
TTCAAGATTTATTAATAATATGGCTGTAAGAAAACTAATAAATGAAAACTAAAATATGAGTTGCGCCTCTGGAAAGCATATTATCATTTGTTTGCCTCAGTTGATAAAAAATACAAAATCGTAAATTGATGAGGACAATTTGGGCCATCTACTGTGTATTCAACTCGTCCATTCTTTGGCCTACTACTTTTGTTCGCTGGACTCGCCCATTATTCGCTTTCATTGCCGATCATTAAATTAGTTCTTCCCTCAAATCTTTGGTTCAGCCGTAATTCTATAGAGATGAGAGTTCATCAATAAATTTATTCCAACCCTCTTCGTTTTGACTCGCCGTTATTATTATAAGGTGCAATTATGAATTCCTACCCTTATATTCCGGGATACGCTGTTTTATCGAGTGGAGCGATTACCTTACCCCCTTTCAATATAATAAGTTATACGATAAAACTCTTTCATTTTTTTCATAAAAGGTCTTTTTCGGACGCTCCTACGATTATTTATTATTCTTATTAGCAGTCTTGTGGACAAAAATTTAACGTGATTATACAATTTCTCTAAACAAAGAACACTTTTAGTTATATGTGTGGATTATTATTATGAATAGGTAATTATTATATATATATATATAATTCACATGCCCGCTGTCTTGTAGCTATTAGCAAATAATTTGGGGGAGTATTCTTTATTAAATTTTGAATAGTAAATAAACATTAAACTTTGGGTGAAAATGTCAACATTTAGGGAGTTAGACGATATCAAAGTAATATTTTTTTTTTCAATATATTTTTGATTTCCTCATCTTTCAGAAAAACGTATAGAAAAAAATGAATCTAAAAATAATTATGCAAAACACGCTGCAAAAAAATTATATTAATAAAAAAATATTAATAATTTTATATTAAATAAAACATATTAATACAGTGAAGTTGCAATTTCAGAACAAAATTCTATATATTAATATATTAATGTAAAATATATTGGCTGCTGCCGGGAATCAAACCACCGATCTCCAATCTGTCCGGGAATGGCGCATTACCAATTACACCATAGCTACTTTGTACATTGTCGTCAATTGTGTTTATCGATTAATAAAAAAGAGACTATATAATATACTAGGTCGATAAATTGACGGAATATACGAGGCAGCTGTGATGTAATTGGTAACGCGCCATTCCCGGACAAATTGGAATCTGTGGTTCGAATCCTTGTAGCAGCCAAAATATTTAAAAATGTCCTTAGGTTTTCACGGCCGTTCAGAATCTTCTGTGTATAGTTTTCTGGGATATTCTGCCGTGTGTGTGTGACCTCTCTGGCCAACGTTTCGGATCCCATTGCAGGGTCCATCATCAGGGCTGATGTCTGTCACATCAGCCCTGATGATGGACCCTGCAATGGGATCCGAAACGTTGGCCAGAGAGGTCACACACACACGGCAGAATATCCCAGAAAACTATACACAGAAGCCAAAATATTTGATCGTTGATTTGATTTTTCTGTATGACTTTTATTATTGATTAATAAATTTGTTTAGTTGATAATTTTAATAAAACAATCATTATCAGGTACAGCGGGAACTTTTTCAGTTGAGTAAGAAATGTTTCTTAATTTCTCATCAGCAAAATTACAACACGTAAAATAGATGTAGCGCTTTAGGTGAAAAAAAGTCATTTTACGAACTGTTTCTGTGCAATTTTTCACAATTTTGGTAATGAATGTTCACAATTTTAATGCACTAGTGATTATTTATTGGTGGTTATTATTCGGGAGATGTTATATATGACATGTATAATCCTGAAAAATAAAATATTTCGATATTTAAAATAATAGTTGAGTACAGATCATCCTTTCGAATGCACTATTCTGAGGTAGAGTTAGAGGTGTCAGACGTTTCGATATAAAATTTTAATTCAAAGTGATCCACGGGTCAGGGTTCATCCATCGTCCCAGGGGACAGAAAAGTTGGTTATTTTGTCATAGCATATATGATTCTAGTTTGTTTTAAAAAGTGTTAGAATATTGTCGTGATTCATGTACGCAAATCATTGTTTTTGTAGAAAAAATGTTAAAGAAAATCACTCACTTCGATCACGTGCTTTATAAAAAAGTTTATCTATATCTACTTGAGATATAGTTGGTTTTACCCTCTAACAAATTATCAAATTGATCTTGTAGATACTTTTTCTTAGACCAGAGCATACAAATAATTTACGAATAGATATTTTCATTGTCATTGTAGAGTTTTTTGGGTAACTCCGTCATATCCTCGTGTACCCAACATCTTCGGCTGACGTATCGAATCCAATTACAGAGTCCATTATCATGACTTTGGTAACTGACGCAAGGTGAAAGTGTTGGCATTATGTGTATTCATCCATTGATATGCCTTTATGGATAAAGTACAAAAAAAAAAAAATTTCAATTGATTCAGTAATTTATCTTAATTCCTTTAGTGTAAATGTGAAAGATGTTCACTGTCTTCACGTAGATAACGATTTGCTCTAAAGTAGGTATACAAATAAAAAATTTAATTAAAAAAAAATAAACATATAATTAACAAAAATGAATAGTCAAAAATACAAAACCTTAATTATAATTTAAATTAAGCTCTCAAATTTATGCCGGAAATTTATACCGCTTGGGTATTTTATTTGGTAATTCTGGGTCAACGTAACAGTAACCAACTTTCAATGTTATTTCTAGGACCACATCATAAAACACAAGACATCATAAAAAAGTGAAAATTAATATTTAAAAAAAAAACGTCAACTGCTCATTTTTGACCCTAATAGATGATCCTAGATTAACATTTTGATATTAGAGTACCTACAAAGTATAAATTTTTTATGAACATTTTGAAATTAATTTAATAACGCAACACACTTTTTATGATAAAGTAATAATAAATAATGTCTTAATGATAAAATAAATTGTTAATATTTTTCAGAAGAAAATAAAGACTGTCGCAAATCAATTAATACAATTTAGGAATGAATTACATATCAAAAAGTTTTTGAACAATATACAATACACTTTTTATGAACGCTGCCTTAACGGTAAGAAATATTTAAATACTTTCTATAGGGAAGTTGTAGAACTCAAAAATTTCTCCGAAATTCCTGGATGACATATACCTGTATATTAAGGTTAATACACAAATTGATAAAATATGACTAAAAGTTATTAAAGATCTACGCGTGCGAAGCCCCGCGGGAAAGCTAGCGATAAAATAAATTGTAAATAGTATTCAGAACAAAATAAAGACTGTCGCAAATCAATAAATACAATTTAGGAATAAGTTTCAGATTAAAAACTTTTAAGCAATACACAATAACTTTTTGTGATAGATTAAAATATGTAATAAATATTGTATTTATGATAGTGCTATATAAATGTTTAAATACTTCATTCTTCATCTATTTAGAAGCGCAAAATGTAAATTTCAGTTTTAGTAATACTTTAGTGCCAATAACACAAAACAAATTTTATTGTGAAGTTTCAACAAATGTTTAGTTACGTATCAAGTCACCAAATCTCATTGTTACAAAATTACATTTTTCTTTTCGGTCAACATTTTGCGTAATAGTTAAACGGCACAATTTTCTAACAAAGTGCTCCGTATTTATGACGCATTTCCACGTCGCCGGGTTGTTATGCAAATGGAGTTTGACCCGCCGTGGTGGCTTTGACGGGAGCATGATTGATGTCTTCGTATCGGCCTGATCGACAGCATAACTGCTTGAAATAAACCCGGACTTCCGATAGAGATGCCTTAAGTGCGCCAAATTCGGGAGGAAGGAAAACTGTTTCTTATACCCACAGTGTTTTTTCGAGTTATTTAGAGCGTTTCAAGCGAAAATAGATCAATATTTGAAATAGCTAAAAAATTTTACAACCAAATTTATTAATCAATTAGAAAAGACGTACAAAAAAATTAAATCAACGAAAAAATATTTGGCTACTACCGGGATTCGAACCACGGATCTCCTATCCGGGGCAGGTGCGTTTACCAATTACGCTATAGCGGCCTCGTACATTTCCGTCAATATATCGAACTTATATGCGAGTCTCTTATTATTAAATGATTAATACATGTTATCCATAATTAGCAATCCACTTTTTGGTAAAGCGATAGTCACAAATTA
Organism: Agrypnia vestita; assembly: GCA_016648135.1. Lineage (NCBI taxonomy): Eukaryota > Metazoa > Arthropoda > Insecta > Trichoptera > Phryganeidae > Agrypnia > Agrypnia vestita. The sequence continues at coordinate 16,254 of JADDOH010014238.1, read as the reverse complement.
CTTTGTGTGTCTGCCACTAGAGGACGCCAGAATTAAAACATTAATTCATTTTAATTTTGGAAACATTTAATACAATACATATAGAGAATACAAGAATTTTTAGATTCAACGATATCCAAATATCGAATGAGTTGACGACATACATTGTTATAAAATTACATAATACTATATAATCAAAAGTAATTAAATGATTAAAAAATTCATCGTAAAGAAAAAAAAGATTTGAGGGAATTATCCTATTTTTTATTATTTCCTATACTAATGTTTCATGTATTCATATTTAATATCTTACGAGTATGAAAAGATTAAAAGTGAAAGTGAAAAAATAACGCAATTATTAAGAGAAAAAAAAGAAACAGATGATCATTGTGAAAGACTAGTTTTGATCATGTAAATAAGATTTTATAAAGTGAACCTGTAAAATCTAAATATAATATGTTCATTTTCTGTCTGTGCAGTAAGTATTTTCGTAACTTCCTGGAATTCACAACTTTAAATTAAATTATACGGCTGGGGAGAGACTCGAACCTAGAACGCACGGACTGCAAAACAAAACTAACGGACTTACCCACCACCGCTTCTTTGTAGCCCGTCAAAAATATACTCTATATATTGAACATTGTAAGAGCTTAGCTAAGACGTAAACCATTAATTTATTTTTTCCATTTCATTACCGATAAATCGGCGTTTATAGGGCAAAAAAACTGCTTGATACATACACGCATAATACATATAAACGTAGGATAATATGAAGCAAGCCTCTCGGCTACAATCTGCCTCACTAGGTATATAGAAATACCTGTTCTGAAGTAGGTAGCTTTTTTAACATTTTACCACCTTAGATCAATTTTACGCCTCCTACTTTTGAAGTTTGAATTTTTTTTTATTATATTATGTAATGTGGCGAGATGCTAAAAAGAATTACGTACTCCTGTCACTTGCCACAATACTATAGAAAAAAAGAGAACGGCCTAGAACGGTCTTCAATCTTCGGGAGGCGTCTGAAATATTCAAGAAACACCTAGAAAAACCTAGAAGCCACGAGAATCTTCTCCAAAACACTCAGATAATCCAGAAAGTACGAAAGTACCAGCTTTCAGATATAAATAGAAGGCGGGCGAGTTGGTGTTATAGTCGTGTTGACATTTCGTTACCGTGCGAAATCACGGCACACCTGGTCGTTGACTGCATCGTGAAATTGCGAAGTAAATAAGTGATAAATAAAGTATTCCTAGTGATAATTGTTTATACGCAAGTAATATATTGCCAAATAGTATAATTAATAATTAATAGTTAATTAATAGATCGCTAACTTATTTCCAGCGTTTTCATTCATTCTTCCCGCAGTCATGACAATTGACAGTATAAATAAATAAATGATTCTTTATTACGAATGACGTTCCATGATATCTTATTTAATAATTTTAATAATAATGGCAATTTATTTTGCAACGAAGAAGAACGCAAAAGAGATGTGGTCTATCATAGTATGTAGGTACAGTTTAATCTTAACTTGTTAAAGTAAGAAATATTCAATAGAATATTTACATAATAATTTATCGGTCCAGCGCTAACAAACTTATAACATTGGAAATATAAAATAAATTTTATAAAATAATTTTGAATACAAGAACTTACCTCGTTCGAAACGTGCACTGAGGGAAGAGGTAACCAGTGGTAGCCGATAGCCTTGTCCCAGAGCATTCCCTTGTTCCAGACTTCCACCAACAGGCCGGCTGTCACGTCGTTAGTCTCACTGTGGACGATAAAATAACGAATGAGTGACCCCGATAATCATTGCATGATGATAAATTTTGGAAAAAAAATGGGGAGTAGGTACATTTAAAATGGCTAGGTTCTATCAATAGGCTGTGTTATCTCAATCATAATAATTTCGTTGTCTGTTCGTTGGTCTATCGTAAATTCCGAAACTTCTTTACTGTATTTTTTTTTCTTCTCCATTGTTATTTTTTTTGTTTTTTTTTTTAATTTTTCTATAAATAAATACTTATTCCTTAGGAAGCGACGTGTAAAACAACCTCTATTTTTGACGGGCTACAGCTAGTATACAGATAAATATAGAGCCAAACAGCAGAATTACCAAAGCGAATAGAAGTGAGCTGGGTTGATTTTGCCTGTTTTTATACTCGGGAAAAAACATTGAAACCACAAAAATTCTATATAATTGTCCGATTTCTACTAAAATTGAAAATTGTTTCTCTACTCACATAAGACCAGCTTATTACATAAATAATAATGTTTGTAAAATTCTTTTAAATTCAAAAACAAAAATAGGTATGTTGGAAAAAAGCGGGATATATGAAATAACTTGCGGAAACTGCGTTAAAAAATATACAGGCTAAACCACTAGAAATTTTAATACACACATTAAAAAAACATCGCGGTTTCTTAAAAAATAACAATTTCTCCGAATTTGCCAATCATATAAATAACACTAACCATTTTTTCGATAGTCAAATTAAAATTACTCCACTAGGTTCCTCATAGGGGATGGAAAATGAATATTTTGGTAACCATTGAAATACTAAAATTGAATTCTAAAAACACATTAATAAATAATATCACATTTCTGTCCATTTCACCAATCTTAGAGCTTCTTGGGGAAGAAACACCCTTCCCCACCGCGCGCCCCCCTGACCTACCCGATTAGATTGATACATTTTGTTTTTAAGTTAGTTATTATATATACCTGATGATGAGAAGGACTGCTCCTCTCGAAACTATAGCAGTAATTTAATAACTCATATTGTGTGTATATAAAAAAGTAAAGTAAAACAAATTTTTAATTATAATGTTGCACCAAGAAGTACCTTTGAAATCTTTCAATGAGAGAATGTATGAATGTACCGTCATTTTTGACGGGTTACAGCTAGTACTTCAATTAAAATGGTTTATTTTAAAACGAATCTATTATTCTGTGTATAGTTTTCTGGGATATTCTGCCGTGTGTGTGTGACCTCTCTGGCCAGAGAGGTCACACACACACGGCAGAATATCCCAGAAAACTATACACAGAAGATTCTGAACGGCCGTGAAAACTTAAGGACATTTTTAACGAATCTATTACTTTATGTGTTGGAAAGGCAAGTAATTTATTTTAAAATTCAAAATCAGTCAGAAGTAGGAACCTACGTACTGAGGTTTTAGGTAAGTGTAGGTACCTACTGGGACATAAATATAAATAAATAATCTAGTTTTCCAGGACGCGAGTACTGTGGCTTTTCGAAAAGGCAAATTTCTAAAAAGTGTCAAAACGTAAGCTTGTCATTTATGGGTAATGAATAAAATATATTGTTTCCGTATCGTTTTTGTGGTGAGCCAGACCTGCCTGGACTCTAGTCCCTTGAGCGTACCAAATGGAGCAATCGCGCCTGAAGGAAACCGCCCAATGAGAAGCCCGCGGCGCCGGCAAAGTACTGACCGGGCAGCTCGCCGGTACCGCGCCATTTTCTCACCGACCGGCGCCCGCGATACCACGCTCAAACTCGCTCTCCGTATATTGTTGTATAACGCATTCTCCAATATGTAATGTTTTGTGTCTTCATTAAACCAACTAGTTAATTGTGAGTACTTTTTTCTATGCATCCTGTATCAGATCCCGCTCAGTCTTGGCATACACCTTCACGCACATTCGCACACATGCCTTTCGCGTTCACTCAACATGCATCATACTGATTGTGCATTTCGGCAGAGGTGCGTAATCGCACTGATTCTTTCGCGAATACACGCATAAACATCAAAACATATCTGCTTAATTTTATTATTTATTTCATAATTTGAATCATACTATTGATTAAATAAAAACATAGTTCTCAACAAGATACAGGGTGTCTTATAGCTAGTAGAAAAAAGTCTTCTTCAATCAATTTTGAACACAAAATATTCTTTACACTAAGTATGTGTGAAATGTCGACAGTTACGTAATTGAGTGAAATCAAAGTTTGCTTTTTTTACAATATTTCTGGCTTACCTTTTGTAAAAGGTTTAGACTACAATGAAAGTAATTTATATCTAATATTAAAAATTCATTCGCTTTGATACGATTATACATTTTTGTACGGTTTTATTTATTTCGTTTAGCTTGTATATAGTAAGGAAAATAAATTTTTATTATTCCTTATTAATTACGGTAGTGGTAATACAACGTTTAACAGTAAATAAGCTATAAATATTGAAAAAAATGCAAACTTTGATGTTACTTATTTCCCAAACTGTCGACATCCCACCATTAGTATAAATAATATTTTCTATTCAAAATTGATTGAGGAAGATTTCCTCAAAGTTTTTGATGCTAGCAATGACATACCTAGCTATTTACATTTCACTTCATTATAAATTGTCATACATAAAGAATAAGTTAAAGAAAAATACAATACATTGTTTATTCTTTATTCACCTCTCAATGTCGAATTCATGGTCAAAGTGCGAGCAAGTATGTAAACTTTAGTTAATTAAGTCTCATATTAATAAATTACACCTATTAGAATACGAAATATTTTTTGTCTGTATGTCTGTTTGTAATTTCCGTAGCTTGCTGGAATCACATCTTTAGAATTTGGCATGCAACACGTAACGTCTCAGGCAACACGCAAGGGTCGCCCACTAATTTACACGTTCTTCACATTTTTCTATTATTGTTTTAATATATTTAGTTCTAGATTTAAGAGCATGAAGATGATTTAAAAAAAAAAAATGGCCTCTTGTTCATGAATTTTCAGATTCTAAATCCTGAAATTGTTGTTCCCCGTGATTTTTGACGGGGCATAACAATTATCGGTTAAGTATCAAGTAAGATAGAAGAAAGTAATGATTACATGAAATGGACATTATACAATTCTAGTAGTCATGAGTGTCCACAAATATAAATCCTGAAATGGCTAAAATCATCGAAGGGTGTGGGCCGACAAACTTAGTTGATAAAATCATTCACAGAATTGTCCCATACTTTTTGTAAAACGCGAAAAACTTTTGACGGCATTATAATCAAAAAGCTTTAAAAAACGATTAAATATAAATATAAATTTGTACAAAACAGAGAATAATGAAGGTAAAGTTTGAGAGTGACATCGAATTTAAAAATTCACTGTTTTCAAATAAAGTTTTTAATTGATTATTATTTTTGCTTGGAGATTTGTAGAAGTTTTTTAGGCTCTGAATTTTTAATTAAGTCCGAATAAAAAAATTAAGAAGTCATTCATCTCTTTTCCATTATTAGAAACTTTAGTATGATTATTTATTGTTGAATACTTTTTGGCTTATAATTTGAATTTTCTTTCTGCTATTTGTATTTTAAATCCTTCAAATATTACATTTTCTCAATACTCTATAATTATTATTGAGTATAATTGTAAATATTTTTTGTTTGTCTTGAAACATAATTTCCATGCATATTTATTTAACTTTCATATAACTCATTCCAAAATGGTATTAATTAATTTTCTACAGTCTATATTTTGTTCTGAATATTATTAATTATTATTTTATCATAAAAAGTGTATTGTGTAAAAACTTTTTAATCTGAAACTCATTCCTAAATTGTATTTATTGATTGTCGACAATCTCATTTTGTTCTGAATATTATTTATAATTTATTGTATCATTAAAACATGATTTATTATTAATTTATCATTACATTGTATTGTGTAATTATATTATATTCAAAATGTTTACAAAATATTAAATCATATAATTGCATTCTAGAACTAACTATTTGAGTCAATAATTACCTGTTGACGGTCTGTTTTAATAATAAAATATTAAGGTCGTTTTGAATTTCAACGTATTTTTTATTCACGATATTTATATTTTCACTGCTTTTTGTACTATTATTTTATTTTATTCAACGAAACGAGCAATAATCGATGATGTATATATATTTTACGAATGCAGATTAATTTGATTTTCTGTGCATCTAATATAAATATTTCATCAAAAGTATATAAAAATATTATAGCAATAGATTTCTCCTTCAGAATATTAATATTTATGAACTTTCACAAAGTTTCTTCCAAATTTTGTCTTACGTCTGTCTTCCTACGTAAAATATATTTCATATAGATTATGAAATTCGTAATGGAATTATTTCTATTTTGTCACGAATTTTGTGTTTGGAGTGCCATTAATTTTTGTATTACTTTAGAGCTTCATTGCCAAATAATTTTAAGTTTTATAATTTTGATCACCAATATATTTTGAATTAAAATATGACTGAATGATCATAACATTGATAATTGTTGTTTCAAAAAATAAAAATGTACCTAGTTCGTTCCTACGCAAAAAATAATGCTGTCTTAAGATAAAATTGTAAGTTTTGTTTTGATATGGCTATAAGGATTTTTTTAAACTTATAGCTTTTTAATGGCAATTTACTTCAACATATTCATTATTTTTTCTGAATTAATTGATGGTAAGCACAGAAGAGTATTAAAAATTGTTCATTGTGTCGTCCCAATCAGACTAATTGGTTTTGGTCCAGTCTATCTGTACTTTGGTCACTCGCCCGACTTTTGCAGGTTTGTTTTAATAGGTGACAGTTGAATGGCCCAGGTTTGTATCGTCTTGAGATCTTCAAGTAGTGCATTTATCCATTTATCATTATTTTAGTTTGCTATTGTATTTCTGTATTATTACAATTATATCATGTTTTTTTATCTTTATAGGTTTCAGCCTTTTGCGTCACCCATAAAACTATTTTTAGTATGTTGTTTTAACATGTATATAGTTTAAAAAAAATTGCATGATAATCTATCAGTTTTCCGTATTTTTACGAATAAGATCGCAAACTCTTTATTTTTGTGGTGGGTCCTCCCAGATTATGCTGTGAAAAGCAACAAAAAAGTAAAATCCTGCGAAGAAACTACGGCCCCACTTATGACAATGGTACACGGAGCACTAGGTATAACCATGAGCTGTACCAACTCTATGATGATGTAGATAAGATACAAATCAAAATCTCAGATGCCTGGGGCATCTAAAATGAATGGAAGCACTCTCAATACCTAAAATAGTGCAGAAATATATATCAGAGGTGAGAAAAAGGAAAGGAAAACTCAAGTTCAAGTGAATTGTATATACCTATAACCAAAGGGACGTTAACACGCTAGGAACAGTTAACTAGAGAAAAGTGGCCGCTACCAGCGCGGAATGGCAACTACTTCTAGTGGAGACAAATTCTCACCGCGGAATGTAGCACCAAAGATTTTAATTATTAAGCAACAAAAAAAGTATACGTATGATAAGAAAATGGGTCTTAATTGTTTAACACATACGTATCTGCAAAAGACAGGAGAATTTGGAGGCACCCTGTCAAGTCTTTGAGCCCCCGATCCTACTAGAATAAGGAGATGAAGATGATAAATAAGTCTATTTTAATTATTATATAATATAATATTTAATACCCATTTTCGTCAAGTTATAGAAAAATGGATACACAACAAATAAAGTCACTTTAAAATTGAAAATCAAATCAGTATCTACTATCCAGATTTTTTAAAATTAAATTTTATCATCCTTTTTTATAAATACCTACCATATAGAGTGTACCAGAGAGAACACAAAAATACATAGGAAGATGAAAATATGAAAATGTTCAAACGACTGCGAGTATGCCCTAATATTAATAGTTATGGGACTTCAAATTTAATTTTTTTTTTTTACAATGTTTATCTATCGTTAAACATTGGTATTAGCTTTGATAAGTTGCCTACTGTCATAACTATTAATATTAAAACATTGTTTTTCGCAAATCAATTTAAGCAAGAGTTTATGTTTATCTTGTAAATTGCAAATGTACAAAAAATACAAACTCTCTTACACTCTGTTGTATCTGTAAAATTGTGTTTCTAAAATATAAATGCAAGCGCTATGGATTCTAATATTCTATAAAATATAATTAATGATCCAACAACAGCGAGAAAGAAAATAAATCTCGTGAGTAGCATCCCTTAAGTTAATCAAAAACCTCCCTTAGTCATGAAATAAACCCTTGTTCTTAACTAAAAGACCAGCTGTCGCTCTTCTTGTCACTGTAGAACACATTTCACTGATTAATAATGCATGAAAATTACTTCACGGTTTTAATTTAATATATAATATTTTGCTTCAAAGCGGAATAACTTCAGTGAAAGTCATACTACAACATTATCACTAAAGATCTCGAGCTCGCTCGAGTTATTTATAAATAATATTTTAATGAGCTAGTTTTTGAAATTATCTAGGAAAATATTCATCTCCTGGTCTTATCTAACAGATTGTATAAACAGAAAGCGATCATAATATATACATCAACAATTCTAAGGCAGAGTTTGAGAAATAATGTCTCATTAGTCGCGTGTGCCTAGCTACAGATTAGACGTATACCGAGAAACCTACTCGGATATAGAAAAATGAAGAAAAAAATATTTTCAAAATAAAAGCTCATTACATGTACTGTATCATATCTGCTTAAATGATATAGTTTTTTCTCATTGTTAACGTCAAAATGTTATCATATGCCAATAAAATGTTCAAAATTTAAATAATACATTCTCTCTCTTTATCTGAAAGGCGTTAAGTTTATGATTATTCTTACATCTTTACAGCATTGTCACGATATAATGGAAGCGGAAGGAATACACGCAATGTACTATACTAATACTACGCACGTTTTCAATGACTTGGAAATCACAAGAAATATGGCGAAGACACTCAATCATTCACGAAGTTTCGCGAAACATTACCTGTATAAGAAATGACATGTGACGTTCTATCCTCTCTGTCTTACCCTTTGGGAAACGGCAGGCTTTTAAAAAATCCGAAGGTTGATTAGTTGGTTAAACTAATTTCGTTGTCTGTCCGTCTGTCTGTCCGTCCGTCTGTCTATCTGTCTGTCTGTCTGTCTGTCTGTCTGTCTGTCTGTCTGTCTGTCTGTCTGTCTGTCCTTGTAACTTCGTATAACGTCCGTAATTTCGTTCGAATTCACAGCTAAAAAAATAAATTAAACGGCCGGAGATGGGGCTTGAACCCGGGTCGTCGACCCCAACTGGCCGCTCTACGCACGTTGCAACGATAACCTAACCTGGCTGTAACCCGTCAAAAATGACGGGTTACAGCTAGTATGTAATAACCAGCATTATAATATTTCAATCTCCCAATCCACATAAATATTGTCCTGTAATATGGAATGGCAACAAACTGAGACTATAGTTAAAATATAGGGCATAAAGTCTGGTATAAGTGAGAGTGAAAATATTAAAAAAGACAAATTTTATAAGGGAGTCTATTTATATTAAATGCTTTTGAAAAAAAGTTTTTGTAAAAAAATTTCACTCTTAACTGTGAGTAAAAATGTGAAGAATAAAAATAATACTTGAACAAAATTTTTAATACAAACAAAGGGATTAGTATTTCAAGTAACTCGGAAAAGTTAAAAACGTTTTTTGTGATATTTTTAAACAACGTTATTTAATTTTTAAGAAAATCAATGTAATCTTTGTTTTGCACCTATTCCAACATCATTTTCCAGATGAAAAATTAAATTGTGAACAAAAAAAGAAAATATTGACATTACAGGTAGCTAGGTAAACCGAAGATAGGGTAAAAAATGTGTTGGGAGAAATAAATATCCTATAAAGGGTTGTTATATGAAACCGAAATTTTTTAATCAAATTTAATATTTGGGTAGGGATAAAAGCTTTTATAAAGGATTTTCAATCACTAATAAAATATTTTATGCATTTAAAATTCACACTCATTCAATAAGTCTCACGTTTAGTTAAGAAAAACAATGTTTTTTTTTATTAATTTGAGTTTATTCATCAATAAAATCTCTTTCAAGAGCAATACATTCATTCCAATGCTCCTTTAACTTTTCGATGTCTTTTTTGTAGATCGGTTTTGCCTTTTCTCTTAAAATAGGCTTCAGTTTTAGAAACCATTTCATCATTTAAGCCAAATTTCTTTCCCTGGAGCATCTTTTGAAGTCAACAAAAAGCCATCTGTCATTGGGGGGCCAAATCTGGAGAGTATGGAAGGTGAAGACAATTCAAAACGTAATTCATTCAAGTCAACCATCGTTTTCATCGACTTGTGAAATGGAGCATTGTCTTGGTGGAACAGAACTTTTACCTTTTGCATGTGAGGGCGTTTTTTCTAGATTTTAAATCTATCCAATAATATCGCTCTTGATAGTGTCATCGTTATTAAGATAGTAAATTAACAAATTACCATGCGAATTCCAAAATACGGATGTCATAACCTTGCCAGCTGAGTTTTGGTCGCTTAAGACGACTTTTACCGGCTACTCTCCACTCAGCTGACGATCTCTTTGATTCAAGTGTGTAGTAATGGATCCATGTTTCAACCATCGTCACATACCGATGCAAGAAATTCTTTTTATTTCGACTGAAAAGCTCCAAACAGCGCTCTGAATCGTAGACGCATTGTTGTTTTTGATCCGGTGTGAGAAAACGTGCCATTCACTTCAAAAGCAACTTACGCAAGCTCAAATTTTCGTGTAAAATATCTAGTCACACTTCTCTACTCTACGTCATAAGTAATTCGTGTAAATTTTGACAGTCACCGATCATCTACTAGTAAAACAAAATAAAAAAATCTTAGTACATATTAGGTATTTTACAATTTTTATACAAAATATCTTTTTATACCCAACTTCCATGGAGTTTCATAATATTTATTACCACCCAAAAATACAGGGATTCAAATAGTCTTTGAAGAAAATAATGCTAACGATACGCACTTCTGGTCTATAAATCATAAACTTTTTCCGCGGATCCCTGTTGACTTAACTATAATGACTTAATGGCATATAAAAAGTACAAGTTACGACCAATACTGGCATGACGGCGCACCAACTTAAGGCTTTTAGTTTCAGTACCATGGTACATTTCATGCAGATATAAAGATGGTAACATACGCTTTAAGACGTACATTTTTTGGATTGTTTTAGAACTGGTTCTAGAACAATTCTAAATATTGTCAATATTATAAATATTGATAAAATTCGGAATCAATATATATATAAAGAAACCCGTGTTATGGTGGTGAATAGCCCTTGGTATCACATCGAAAATATGCGAGTTTGGTGGGGGTGGCTGTGCGTGGGTGGGAGTGGGTGATTTGTTATGGGAAGGCCGCAAATGCTTCAGATTGTTTAAAAATAGGCGAGTTGACTGTGTCGGTGAGTCTAGAAGGTTCCGGAAAAACCTGCTCTAGAATGTTCTGGAAGGAGAAGGTTCTAGAAAATTACCGAAAGTTCTATAAGCTTCTAAACTGAGTGGCGGAATGTGTCGGTATGTCTAGAAGGTTCCTGTACATTTGAATTTCTTGAAAGTTCTGGAAGGAGAATGTTCTAGAAGGTTCGCGAAAGTTATACGACGATTCAAACAGTGTTCTAAAAATCTACGCGTGCGTAGCCGCACGGGCACAGCTAGTATTACATAAATTTAATGCTACCAAATAAGTATTTATTTAAAAGGAACAGTGATTAAAAAACATTTAATTGAATGAAATATTAAAATAGTGCTGTAATTTACCTGGATTTAATGAACTGTGATTGGTTTTATGTAATACTGTTAAAGACTTAGATTAATAATCCAAATGCGACGAAAACATAACAGTAAAAATATAAAAATAGTTTTAAAAACGAGTGAATAATCTAGTTTATAAATATATTCAACACAAAAAAGTAAAAATTATAATTAAATAAAAAATTCTTTTTCATTTGAACACAGATATCTATAGAAGTAAAATGATTCGAAGAACCACTTACAGTCATAAAACTTGTAGATTGAATTTGTAATAAATTTATCACTGTTAATGTACTTTATTTGTATTATTCTTAGAAATAATTATTTAAAATATGTTAAATATAATCAAACCTGGAATTTTATAATATTATAAAAAGTACGTTATTGTTAAAAGAGCAAAGCTAATTAATAAATAACCTATATGCTAGATAGTATTACCAATTTATTAACATTTAATTGAGGCGATCTGTAAGTAATACTGTAAATACGTATATCATTTGTATAAACACGCCGCATTATTTTATCGATACATAATACATTTCGGTTGAACTATCAATCAGACTCGAATTAACTCGGACATCAATAATAAAAAGTAAAATTTCATTTATTTTTTCAAGTTTTATATTCATATAATAATTGGACTATTCTTTTTATATCCTAGATTCTAATCCCAAAGCAAACTGTCTCTTTCAAGTTAACTCAACTAAGTAAGTTAACTCTAGCTTGAATAGTTTTCTTTCGAATTTTGATGAGTTGCGACTTCCGGCTGCCAAAGTAAAAAAAATCCTTGAATAATTTATTTTGATTCTATTCAAGGCAGTTTTATTTCGGCACTTACACTGTGTTTTCTTTGCCTCAGATGTTTGGGACAAAAAGTTAGGGGAAAAAATAAGTATCCTTTGTGGTCATGAATGAATAATCCCACACGAGGACCGCTTCTTTCCTTAACATCATCCACACGTTTTGCGGTTTGTGCCCAAGTAAAAAGAAAAGAATAAAAAAATATTTACTTATATTCCGGAGAGCGGCTTAACGATCCTTCCGTTGACCTGGGAACTAATTTTTTTTGTAAATCGACCTCAGTACTGGAGCCCATCTGAAGTGTTTTTTTTATATGCTATTTGTATACGGCGCATACACATTCCTATATTTGGGAAGAGTCCGTAACACCTCCGCGTAGTGATAAGGGGAGGTATTTTTGACGTGGAACTGTCATCCAATTTCAAAAAAAAATTACCTTCTCACGGCGCTAGCCGTGAGAAGGTATGAGAAAGGAGAAGTCTAGATAATAAATAAAAAGAAGAGGAAGAACCTTGCTTCTATAAAATAATAAAAATCATTGTTTTCATCCAAAAGGTAAATTTCTTCTGCTTCATTTTTTGTTAGATCCTTGATCTGTATTGACAGGTTAGTCCTGTAGTCTTGTAACGAGGACGTCCAACTCTCTCTCCATCTCTTTGGTGGTCTCTCTGGTGGTCGGCGCCTGGGAAGTCTTGTCTGTTCCATTTTCTCGACATGGTCCTTCAGAAACGCTTTCTCTGTCTGCTTCATCCTGTCTTGTATGTCGCAGGTTCTGCGGATTTCCGCATTGGCTACTCTGTCTCTAAGGGTTTTGCCCGCAATGTATCGTAGGATCTTCATCTCGGTAGTTCTGAGGAGGTGTCCGCTCTTGCTTCGATACCATATGTCATGATAGATCTTTTGTTTGTTTTGTATATTCTAACTTTGCTTTCCACTAGCATATGCTTATTGGCCCATACAGTTTCTCTTAAGTATCTGCAGATAACCGATGCTTTGTTTGTCTGCTCTTTGACTTCGTTATATAGATCGCTGTAGCTAGATATTTCCACCACAAGGTATTTAAATTTCATAACCTGTTCTATGAGTTCATTGTCAACGGCCTGTTTACATCTTCTAGGTAGTCTATATATTGTAAGACACTTAGTTTTCTCGATTAAAATGATCATGTTGTACTTCCTGCATGAAAGACGGAACTAGTAAAGCATTCTCTGTAAGTCATCTTCGTTTTTGGTCAGTAAAGTAGCAGCGTCAGCGTAACACACTACATTAAAGATTTTTTTTTTGTTAATTAATGATTAATTTCTGATGTTGGTAAATTTTTGAATTAAATTATATACATGTATTTTTGAAGGCCTACGGTATATTTACGGCATCGTGGCAAAATCTCCTTCGTAAAAATAAAGCATTAACTGTGTCTAATATGTAATTATAATATACTCGCTGTAACTCGTCAAAAATGACGTTACTTTTATATACTTTCAAAAAAAGTTACGGGCGTTACATGAATAACAGACAGACAAACAACGAAATTATTATTATTGGAATTTGTGATTCTGATCTTGTTGATGAATAGATAAGTAAAATTCAGAGCCAAGAACGACTAACCCTTATTAATTTAGGGGTTGAGACGTTGAGGTTATTTACTGTCTTGAGACATCAAAAAATACCAAATCAAAATTATTTATTAACTATTATATACCGATCACATATACAAAATTCATCGTTTTTGGCGTACATTGGTTAATATTTTTCATTAATAAATTATTTTTAAAAAATAGCGGAGTTACGTGCTGTCCCGCGAACGTCACTTTCAAAAATAAAACGAAAGAAAAGATGTCACGCCATGTAAAATGTCCAATAGGCGTCAGCATTAAAACTGAATTTTTAAAATAAATTATTGACTATTAAACAATTTTTAATTAATTAATCAATTAGAAAAGACGTACAAAAAAATTCAATTTAAAAAAAATATATTTAAATGCCACCGGGACTCGAACCACGGACCTCACATTCTATCCGGGAATGGATAGAATGTGAGGTCCGTGGTTCGAGTCCCGGTGGCATTCAAATATTTTTACGTTAATTTGTATTTTCTAATTAGTTAATAAAAATTGTTTAATAATACAGAACCTTGTTCTGAAATTGCAACTTCACAATGAGAATTTGATTATTATTTTGCCATCTATAAAATATCATCTTGCGAAATTTCAGAGCGATTGTTGATCAGTAAGTTACTTACTTACTTACTTACCATCACGCGGTTTCCCCGTGGGGGTAGGCAGAGAGGATAGAGCGCCATACTCTTCTGTCATGACAAACAACTCTCGCCTCATCCACATTCATTCATCTTCGCATGCAAGCTCGCCGGTTATTGAGGCTTCTAACGGGACCATCTTCCAGTATCTGATTTATCTGGTCGTGCCACAATTTGATCAGTAAGTAAGCTTTATAAATAATTGTATCAAAGTTATGAAACGCGGACTCTACCCCTAGCTAGCTTATCCCACCACATTCCCATGTTTCCATTAAAAATATGCATCCATTCCATTTAGTCCAGTCCGACCAGTCCCATTTCATTCCAAATTGTTGTCAGTTAAACTCTAGGATCTGAAGAAAATTAATCAACCCCACATCACCCAGAGCTCACTCATCTTCTATTCAGACCAAATACTTTATACATCATTATTCTTTCAGACGTACAGTAATTATAATATACAGTAACTAGTTGCATCCCGCCAAAAATGACGGAACATTGGTTTTTTTATACGAACCGTTTGTTTTTCCGAGAAACGATTCTCGACGGTTCGTTGAATTCGTATTCTACGTCATCAGGAGGACAACCTGTACCCGCGAAG
Source organism: Agrypnia vestita (assembly GCA_016648135.1). Classification (NCBI taxonomy): domain Eukaryota; kingdom Metazoa; phylum Arthropoda; class Insecta; order Trichoptera; family Phryganeidae; genus Agrypnia; species Agrypnia vestita. The sequence continues at coordinate 1,052 of JADDOH010014238.1, read as the reverse complement.
GTATAGGGCGGACTGATTAATGCTTCCGTGTGCGTAAATTATATGCACTTTTATGTGGAGTGTTCACTTCTTCTACGATAGAGGTCGCCAGTGTGCAAAATTTACTAGTTACGTCGGCGGACTTTTGTGAATCAAAGTCGTAAGAACAGGGCGCCAAATACTTGATAGTTTGAAATTGTCATCTTTATTGAAATTGGGATGTTTGTATATTTCAATGGACTCCCTCACTAATCTGGGTATAAGGTGCGGTTCTGTTGATAAGATTTTTGTCTTGTCAAATCTGGTGAAGTGACAGAGATTCCCTTTGGATGCATGTTCGCAGATTGCCGATATATTGGAGTTGTTGTTTTTAATTGCTTCAATATGTTCTTTCAAACGTGTAGCGATATACGGTTCGAATAAAATATCTGTAACCATTTACAGTTAAATATGTCAAAGTGATTTTAGTTATGGAAATTTTGCACTAATCTGCCGTAATATTATTATTTAAATACGCATCGTTAATTCAGCAAATTAGTTTAACGAGTGCAGGAGGTACAGGATTTTGATATAATTATATCAAGTAAACAGTTCGACTGAAGTCTTAGAATTTTCAAATACCTTATTGCTTCTACCTTCTAAACATATGTGAATATCAGCAAATCCTGTACACATCACAAAGAACTTGTTTGAGTACCTATTACAAAGCGGAAAATCTGTTTGTCTGAAGCAGCGAAACCTCTTGAACGGTGCGTTCTAGCGCAGTTTCTTCCATCTGGGATTTCTACGTCAATATTACTCTACTTGAAATATCATTTATATATTTATATTCAATATGAAATTAAAGTGTATACTTGAAGTATCCAATTAAATGAAAAGACGACAAATTATTTATTCTATGTTTCACGATTTTTTTCAATTACAAAAATAATACGATTGAATAGTATTCTATAGTTATAGTACAGTAGAATATATTGAGATGAATTATTATTTGAATAATTTCAGGAATATTTCGTTGCTGTATGTATAATAAATCCAATGTGCCGTTTAGTACATTTTGGGGTGAACGAATC
>JADDOH010014237.1:0-55908 GCA_016648135.1 Agrypnia vestita | reverse complement strand
ACTTTCGTACGTATTGGAGCGCGCACATTGATTGCGTCTTGCGCTGTCACGATCACATTTCACTTTGACACTTTGAAATGTCACTTTGACATTTCTCCAATGACGTTTGTGCCAAATGAATAATCTGTATCTTCTAGAAAACTCTATTATGGCAGACTTAAATAATAACAAATTTCATGACTAATAGATTCACAGATGCTGGGGAGAATCGAAGTGCAACGAAAGCTCATAACATCGGAGAAATATTTAAAAGTTTTTTTGTTCGAAGTACATAATTATACCTCACCTTCAATAAACCAAATTATTTAACTTACAGGTATTTTTAAGTGCTTTATAAATCTCTGTCCTATCTAGAAATAATAGAGAATCCTCCGCCATGATCTGCGCTGATGGTCACGTAGTTGAATCACTTTGGTCCCACAAACATTTGTGGTCATGTGTCAAACTGACAAAATTTTCAATATCTGTCGTACGAAATCGCAAAAATTTCCGAACAAATCCGGATCGTGTCGGATGTCGTATCTATACGTGCGTACACGCGCTACTAAATCGTGTACAGTGTACGATGTTCAATACTACTTGGAAGGTTAGGAATGTAGTTGCGTATTCGTACGTATACGTACTACTCAATTTCGTACGAAAACGCATCCAGTGTGCGGCCGGCGTAAGGCAGCTGCACCTAATTTCGATACATCGGCTGAACGCGCAGGGGCTGCGAACAGCCTTACATCTTTTATTCAATCACTCCTTACGCAGCCTTCGTTTCATTCCATTTCTAACGTAATTCTCGGAAGGAGTGCAAGCTTAACAGATTGTCATTTAGGGTTAGTTTTTATGGTAAAACTTGCGTTGATTTGGTATCTTATATGTATATATATAAATATAGATATGTATATATATATATATATGGCCAGTGCTATCTGTCCGAAACGTTGGGTACAATATAACAGTCTTTCTCAAGACTACAATACGCGGGTTATCCTAGAAAATAATCCTTCATATATATATATATATATATATATATTAGGGTGTCCCAGGCTATAAGGGTGAAATTTTTTTTTTCGAATTTCAAAACGCATACCCTCTATTTTTTTTTCATTTGACTCCAAAAACTTAAATATTAAATATTATTGAGATCGGATAACGATAACCCGTGCCGACTTGACGTCAAAGTTTAAGTTGAAAAGTTAGTATGGAGCTATAGGGACATTGTAGAGTTCATTATTTATATTCAGTAAATAAAACACATTTTTAATATTTATTATGTATTTATAGTAAAAGACACATTAATCATTAAATTTCCTTTTTAAAGTTTGCTTTTTACAATCAGGATATACGTTTCTGTGTTCTTGTACGCAACGTAATAAAAATTGCTTTTGCTCCTCTTCAACAGTGATTAAACCATGAAAATCTTGCATTAATTTAACCGCTCTTTCTGCCGTATCATTAACTGCTCTCAGTGTAAATAGCTTCCTTTTAGCTTGTTGGAAGGAATCATCATTTGACCATAAAGGAGGGCTCTTCTTCAGAAATCTGTCATCGATTTTGAATCGATTAAATAGGAACTTGCTTTTGACAGAGACGAAGTCATCAATGTTTTTTTCTGGAATTAAATCAGAAGGAACGGTTATCAATCGTATGGTAAACTATAGAAGAAAATCAAAGCATAATTTACATATAAGACATACCAAAAAGTGGGCCACGAAGTTCTTCTTTGGATACAATGTAACGTTTATCGAGTTTATCGGCTGATGGGTTTTCTTTAGCTAAGTTAGCAACCATTTTTACTTTAGTTTCTTGATCGACATCATCGTCAAATAAAGACAAAACAGACACTTCATCTGTCAAATGCCATAAATGCTTGCAAAACTTCTGTAAAGCTGCTTTGGAAATGCTTTTATCTATTGTTTCGTAAGCTTTCATGGACTTCAAAAAGCATAAGTCCTGAAAAGGTGCTTTTACTGCTAAAATGCGTTGGAGCCAGAATTTGACGTAGGTTGTCACGATAAACAGACAGACATCCAACAGAGCTGCCTTATCCTTGTTTGAAATTCTGAATTGGGAGCTTAGTAATGATATTTTTAACGAATAAATGGCTCTCGCCATCCACCGCGCTTGGTGCATAGCACCTGGAGGCCGAATCTTAAATTTCTTCTCTGTATCTCCACCAAGAAATATTATTGAAAGCTCAATTAATTCACGATAGTCATCTCTAGCTATTTCTTTAGTCAATTCAAGTCGGTAGAATTCTAGCAGTTTATCGATTTCTGAAACATTTAAACAAGATAGCTTTTATGTACAGATTTGTATTTTTTCAGCATCGACATTTTTCCAGTTTTCTCGGAACTTTTTAAACAACGGAATGTCTGGACTTGTAGTTACTTGGCTGATTTTCGCTTTAAACACACTTTTTAATACTAATTCGTAGATGTGATGACGGCAAGCAAAAATAAGCATTTCTCTATCCAGTTTTTGTTCGAGAAGCACACATGCACCATTAATACGGCCTGTATTTGAAGCAGTAGTATCACAACAGAGAATCTGTACTCTGTCCTCAAGATTCCAGTTGATAATGGCATTCCAAACTGCCTGTGCCTGTTCGCTTCCTGATGAGCTGTCCAATTTTGGCACAGCGATAAGTTGTTCATTATCATAATATGAAGTAACTATCGGGAGGCGTTCTTCTTTAGATTTACGTGAATCTAGAGCCGGCAATAGTTTGCCATCCCAGTGGGCAGTTACCGTATCCGGGATATTGTTTTGAAAATTAACTTTTATAGCTTCAGCCCGTTCTCTTCGCATTTCTGTACGAATTCTATGGATTGAGGACTTGCTTATAGAAAAATCATCCGTGTTATGCCCTAGTGCCTCAATAGTAGCTTCAATTATAAATACAGAATCTCTCACACTTAACTGACATCTATCTAATGCGGCAACCAACTTCGGAGTTATGAATTTTTTTCGCATACAACTTTTATCGGGCTGAGAGGAAACACCACTTAGGCTGGGTCTATTTTCTTGTAAATCTATTATTTCAGAATCAGAAGATGAGTTTTCTTGTGTTGGTTCATAAGATGATGTCGATGGAGCTAACGATGAAAAATATTTAGCACGTCGCTTTTCCTCCTCAATGTTTCTAAGGCGTGCCTTTTCTTCTTTTTCTGTAAGTTTTTTGTCCACTCCGGCTAAGTGACCAGGCCGACCTGGTTCTCTTTGGCACTCCAAGAAGATCCTATCTTCATTTATTTTAATTACCTGAAGCGCATCGGCATGAGCAATGTCAAACAAATTGTCTAAGTTGGAAAGAAACTCTTGTCGACGTTGTTCAAACACTTTTTGTGTTTTATTCGCATTTTTTTGCAAATCTCTCCAAACTTGGTATAATGAAACTAGTTTCTTAACACAGTTAGGTAATGATTTAGTCGGTATACGTGCCTTTTCCCAGAAAATAACACACTCACGAATAGTAAGATTTGCACTTTCATTGACACTTAAATTCACTTCACGAATATTATAGAACAAAACTCCCAGTACTTGTCCATTAGAGGGAAGTTTCGAACCGGTGATTTGATGTTTTACGTCTCCTATTAAAAATATCTCCTTTTTAGAACTTCGTAACTCCACTGACATGTTGACTACTCAAAAGTAACGCGTTTACTAATAAAATAAACAAGTAATAACAAGCAAGCAGTGCGAGATTTCCGTCGCGCCGCACCGTGCAAGCACAGACACGTTTCGCTGCAAGTCGGCACGGGTTGTCGTGATCCTAAGTACGCAAAACTTTATTTTTAAATGTTTTGAGACCATTCAAACAAAATAAGAGGGTATGCATCAAAAAAATATCACTTTAATTTTTTTGGGACGCCCTAATCTATATATATACTTTTTACATTTATAATATATATATATATTATATATATTATATACATATATACACAGTATATCTATCTATATCATATATACACAATATCTATATAAGCTCTCTCTCTCTCTCTCTAATGATCTCTCCTCCTTCTCTAATCGTCTACTCCCTATCTACTCCATTCTCCCTCTCTCTATCTACTTCTACTCATATCCTCTCCCTATTTTCTCTCCTCTCTCTCTACTCTCTATCTTCCTCCTAATCTCTCCATGTCTATCATCTGTTCTATCTCTCTCTCTCTCTCTCGTAGATCTTATTATATAATCTCTCTCCTCCTATCATATCATACTACACACACTCTGCTACATCTCATCAATATATATCTCTATATCTACATATATCTCTCTCCCAACACATGTATATCATCGCGGGTAGCTGAACATAAAGTAGATGTCAAAAATAAAAAGATTACTTCATCTTTAGTGCAGCATGTTTTAACCGAGGGCCACAAAATAGATTTTGATAATGTACATACCACAGCTAACCTTAACTTAGAATCATCGCGCATATACCGAAAAGCAATAGAAATTTTCATTCATAAAAATAACATGAACAGTAGAAATGATTCCATAAAAATCCCAAATACCTGAACCAACTCTGAAAATTAACCCACAAAATTCAACAATAATAGAAAAACCAATTACTAAAGTCATTACCCGTTCGCAAAGTCGGCTATTAAACAAATAAATTATTTTTAACACCAATTAGGATTTTAAATTCACTTTTGTTCTGGCTCTTGCCCCGAACAGTCGGGTTTACGAATGAGCAGTGTTACCTGTTCGAAAAGTCGGGAGTTCAAAAGTCCTTTTCAGGTCTATTTGACGCGGGTTCCCCCAGAAAATAATTCGTCATATATATATATGAAGGATTATTTTCTTGGGTAACCCGCGTATTGTAGTCTTGAGAAAGACTGTTTTTATGTAACCAACGTATCGGACAGATAGCTATTTTCACTGGCTATTTTCAAAGGGATTTTCGCCTTGTATTTCGACTTCTGTTTTGAATTGGTGGAAAGCACGCCCGTTCACTTCAGAAGTCGAGATCAAAGTGAAGCCTTATGCGAGGCTAATAGCTGAGTTCACTTTGTGTACTTATCTATGAAATTTGTTTGCGACTTAGTAATTCTTCTATTATGGTCGGAAATCCCGTTACTGTTAATTATATCGTTTGTATTAATACGTTGAATTACTGCGTCGGTACTTGGAATCGGATTGTTATAAGTTGATTTTGAAAAGGTTTTACAGTCGTTAAAAATGGATTTTCAAGTATTGGGATTTCGGATCGCGTCGTCGCGGCAATTCTGTTTTTTTTTTTTTTTTTTATGTATTTCTATTGCTTCCCTGTAAATTCTGCATGTTTCGTTATGAATGTTTGCGAGGGTTGAGGCATTATTAAAATTTATGTATGTCCTTCCGTCAATAACACGAATTGCCGCGAATTTGCTGGTGTCCCGGGATGGGGCTCGAACCACCGACCACCAGATCACTAGATGACTGTCATGACCACTACACCAACAAGCTACTCAACAATTATATGCAGACAATAAATCAACTTATTTTCATTCTCAATACATATGTATTAAAAAATAAAATTCAAAATCTTTTGAACTTTCAAAAAATTAATAAACTCGTATTTGGGGTATATCTATTTTACTGTTAATTGAATATTTTAACACTATTTGTGATGAAAATGATATTTCATGCTGAAAATAGTCGCATTGACCTGGAAATTATAAACGTAATAAACTGTGTAAATATCACACTACTAGATTTTCTTTAAAACGATACAAACGTGCTACTGTAAAATGCTACTGTATTCGTACATTCCGGAGAGCCAATAGCATTTATGTTGAATATAATGAAATCAATCATAACGGTCTTCTATTGGCAATAAAACGCGTGTCACCACCGGCACGGTACATTATATATTGTAACGAGGCTAAAAAAAATCACGCAGTCAACAGTTGTTTGAAATACTAATGAAGATTCCAGAACGGCCTAGCATAATCTACGGCTTACGATAAACATCGAGAAACATCTATAAAAGTCTGGAAACCACTAGGAAGTTCTCGTAAATACTGGAAACGTCTGGAAATTTCGATATCGGAATTAGCGAATATAAATACGGCACACGGGAGTAAGGACGGGAGAGTTGTTTTTGACAGCGGCACGGAAGTGAAGCAAAGCGAATGCAGCGGCGAGTTGCGAGAGGCCAGTGGTGCCAAGCGAGCGGTAATTTGACAGCGAGTATTCTGGAAAGTTTTTACGTAACGAAATAAACCAAAGCGAAATGAGACGTGCGGAAATTGGATGAAATATTCTAGAGAATAGTGAATAAAATGTTAAAGCGAATATAAAGTGTCTATTTACGAGTGATAAATTTGCGAAACTGTTTAATTCAATATTAGCGTTTCATTTAATAGTAATAAGTGACTTTGTACATTTGATTAATTTCATTATTCTGTAATCAATAAATCTGTTATTACAATTCCAGCATTTCTTTAATTCCTCCTGCAGCCACGACACATGACAATATTTAAATATTTTTAAGAATATGTCTGATTGGATGTTCGTGTGCATTAGGTTGTACCATGTTACATCCTTTTTGATAAGAAATTTTGTTCTTTACATTGAAAAAATAGTTAAATATAATAACTGGCGATAGAGTAAGTGTTAATCTTGTCGCTCATACAACAAAGCAGCGCATTAATTTTAGTATACTTATAATATGCATGATTTAAGGTGGGCGCTTAGTCGACCAGGCTAAATTCGCCATTAAGTGACATATGCCATGTTTCGTCGATAAGGTATAATGTATACCATGTTTCATAAGGTATATCTATACTACGAACCATATTACTATTCCTCCCGTATCCCAATATTACATGACGAACCATGGCTCAGTAACGCTCGTTAATTATCGTTATAACCAATACAGCCGCAACATAATTATCGATAATAATTATCGCTTCAGCCAATATAGCCACAACAGTGTAATTCAATCAATAGCATGGATGATTTAAAATGTATGTATTTCCTTTAAATTATCGCTGTACACCACCGAGCGATAAATATCATAAACAATTAAAAATGTATGCGAAATCGTGACAAGTAAAATTAATCATATATCCTTTTTTTAAATCGCTCTTTCACGTGAAAAGCATAATATTCCAAGGTAAAATGTATTACTCGTGATGTGCATAAATTTCTTGAAAGTCAACTTTTAGTTAACAGCTACAAATCAGATTATTCTGATCATTCACTTGACATATTTCCCGTTATTTTGGGTAATTTAATAAATTAAAATGTGCGCCGAAGGGACGAAGATTTTCTAGCATGACTGAATTATGTGAGACAGATACTTAACAGTATTTCTTCAATCTAATTCAGTATAATAATTTATTTTGAATAAAAAAACAGATTTTTTTTCTCTCTGTACACTTCTTTGTATGTTGGTAACTTATTATTTAATATAAAATTATAAATCTAAATCCACTTGCATTTGTTGCATTCCGTGCGTTTTGTGAAATTCAATACCTTTTTCTTATTTAATTATTAATAACATTATATTGTTAATAATTATATAATTATTAATCACATATTGTACCATCGAGTTCTTTATATAATTTTTGTATTTCAAGGTTTAATTTTTAGGTGTCGTGTTGTTTTTAGACTATTTTATATAGCTGGTACGAGGTAGTTTCAAAACGTTTTTGGCATTTTATTTTGCTGCTTTCAGGTGTATTACTTTTGTTTTAGTGTCATTATACAAAATCTACTTTGTTTATTTGTTTATTTGTGGGTGAGTAGCTTGTGGGCTGATATACCCCAAGATTTGTATAGTGACATTTAAATACATAATATTACTTGAACAGTACTAGCAAATATCTAACAATACAATTACATATATATTTTAAAAAATAACACAGAAAGAAAAGAGGAAAAAATGGAGATTGCAATAATAGAAAAAAAAATTATACATATATTAATATAATCGTTGAGCTGTTTCCAAAAACTTTTCTAGTTTTCTTTTGCAGGTATCCCACTGTGGTTGCTTCAATGACGTTTCTTGGAAGCTTATTCCAGATATCAATCACATGGTTTGATAAGAAGTTCTTCTTTGGAATTGTCGAAAATGCTGCACGATTCGATTTGAGTTGGTGACCTCTGAGATTATTGGTGTTAAGGTGGTATATGTTCGTCAATTCCGGGCAGTTATACTTGTCAGTTAGAATCTTGTATGTTTCAATCAGATCACTTCGCTCCTGTTTCAATGTTGACTTATACTTATACATAATATGCAATTGCTTAATATTTCGCGTTTTCTTGACGTAATTTTTAGAATTTTTGGACGCTTGTGTGGAAAATCTTTGATCGATAGAGTAAAGAATGAACAAATTAGACGTGAATGCAAAGCTGGCTGTAGTGTGGTAAATAGAATAAAGAAAGCAGTGCTGAGATGGTTTGGTCATGTGGAACGTATGAACGAGGAAAGGATGGTTAAGAAAATATACCTGGCATGATCAAATACAACAAGTGTTTGAGGATGGCCCTGTTAAAAGCCGCAACAACCGTAGAACTTGTATGAGAAGATGTATGAATGTGGCCGAAGCAAAAGTGGTGTGCCAGGATAGAAGAGTGTGGCGTTCAATCCCTCTGCCTACCCCTGCGGGAAACGGCGTGATGAGTTAGTTAGTTAGTTAGTATTTGAGTTTATTACGACGGACGCTCAGATAATGTCCCCGAGAGTGACAAGCCCGTGAGCACGAGCAACGAGATAAACTGATATGGAAAGAGCGAAAGACATAATATTATCCCATCTGCCTTCCCTTGCGGGAGCGGGGCGTGATGTTATGTATGGAAAACGTTTTTTTAACCGACGCGTAATGCGCGGCCTGACCATTCAACTCACGGCGGTCCGGTTCCTATCGATCAACCGGCGATAGTGGTCGAGCCAGTTGAATGACAGTGTTTACCATTGAGTTATACCAGCACAACGAACGCTGATGATTGCCTTCGGCTGCGGGTCGCCCCCATTATCTGCGGATCGCGATCATTTTCTAACATCCTCTGAAGCAACTTCAGCTTGCATAAGCGTCGCTGACTTTGTAAACGGTTTTGCCACTGCGTAAGCCGTGCGGGTATATCTACAAATGGAGGTGCCCATGAAGAAATATAATGAGTTTACATAATTAACGTATTTATAAAAGTACTTTCCCACTTACTATTATGAATTAATTATGTAACAATTTTCATTATGTTATTTACGTCAATTTAAGTAAAAAAAAAATATTTTTTTTTATTTAAAAAGTAATGGAAATAAAGAGATTTATGGGTAACATTTTTACATGATTCAATATAAGAAAATATAATAATATAATTTAGATACAAAGGCATTTTTTTATAGTTGGCCGAGTTTTAATATTTTTGTCACATCTGTTTTGAATTTGTCAGTGGTCAGTCGTTTGGTCTGTTGTGGCAGGTCATTGTACAGTTTTAGTCCTTTGCAAATTAGTCGGGATTGTCCTGTTTTGTTTTGGCGTGTGTTATGTGATAGTTTTGAGCCATTCTAGTGTTGTGTTGGTTTTTTTCGTGTATTTTGTCTAAATTTATGTCTTCGTATTGTATTTCGCCAATTGCTAGTTTGTGAGTGATTTTAAGTGTTTCGATTTTTGTAATGCTTTCGATATTTAATTGTTGTGTTATGCGGTATACAGTTTCAGCTGATGTCTGGTATTTCAGATCATAGACCATTTTTAATATTTTGTTTTGCTGTCGTTGGAGTCAAATAAATGTCAAGTAATTGAATGTTTCGGCGTTAACTTTGTAGAAATCCATTACTTACAAATTATGAAATAAAACACTGAACTTTGTTTTTTCCACTATTTTATATTTGAGACTTGTTACACTACATGTTTCGGAAACATCCATTTCCTTCATCAGGTGAATTAAGACTTATCATATAGGTGAATTAAGTCTTAATTCACCTGATGAGTTTCCGAAACATGTAGTGAAACAAGTCTCAAACATAAAATAGTGGAAGAAACAAAGTTCAGTGTTTTATTTCATAATTTGTAAATAAATGTCTACTAAAAATAGGTTTAATTGACATATGATGTTGTTAAGTATTATATATTCATCTCTTGAATGAGGGGCTACCTGAGTGGTTTTTTAAAATTAAACCATTATTCTGGACATCTTATGGTCATTCACTGAATGATAGTACCTTTTTCTTTTTCAAAATCTACTTGTAAATTATTTTTTTTCCAAATGTTGTGTTTGACTAGCATTGCAATGGTGCGTATCGATTACAGCATATTCTAAATCGCCTAAAAACGCCTTATGCTTTGAAATTTTGTATTAAGATAGTAAATTGTGATCGAAGGACGTGAGAATTTAGAGAGTATTAAAAATAGTTTATGTGATCAGAAAATTGAATTGTTGATTTTCAAATCTTTTTTAGCACGTTTAGAAGAATTATTTAGAAACTCTGCATTATTGATAAAGAAATAAATAAAAAAACTTAACATTGAAATCATGACATTAATAAAGAAAAAAAGCTTTAATCAATGGAAATCTGCAATAGAAAAAATTGAAATATACATAAACGTATAAAGAAAAATACTTGATCGTGTTTATGTATATACGAATATTTTAAATAAGGTGTTATAAAAAAATTAACCAAAATTTATTGTGAAAATACAAATTGTTTTTCATTTTATTTTAATGCAGTCTACTAGATTCTTCTAGATAATATATGTAATCAAAAGAATTCTGATTGCTCCCAATTCTTGGATCTGAGCAGATTATTCTTTTATTTTGCACCGAACGCATCTAAACGCGCACTCGGGCATCTAATCTCGGTGCCCCGCTAAGCCATTTTGTGATTTCTCCGCCAAAAAGTTTTAAAAATATAAAACCCTTCCACGCAGACACACACACTCGAGACACCGCCTGAGGGTTGTTCGAAGCAGGTATTTCTGCTGCTGCTTCGAACAACTCCACACTGGAACACCAAACATTGAAAGGTTTGAGCAATAATTTTATATCCAAATCGAATATTTAGAAAAAAAAAAATTATTTATGAAATTGCAAGTTTTGTATTTGTGTACCCACTTCAAATTATTGTTTAAGAGATTCTACATTCGAAACTAAAAAATATGAACCATCGCACAATACTTTATTTATGTATTATATATTCTTTATTACTTATATATAGTTTTAGGTTTAAACGAGTAAAGTCAATTAAAAAAAAAAAAACAAATGGTTTTCAATTCATGAATTTTCAACATCAAAATCCTGCAGTATTATGTTCCGTGATTTTTCAAAGTGGACGGCTGGTTATTTCCATAAATCCTTGGTCTTCTGGTTTCTACATCGAATTCATCCAAGCTGTACATTTAATATCATCTATCCATAGTGTTGAATCTCTCTGGCCTGTTTATGATCTCGGTTTCTGCGCTTATGTTTAACATTTGATAACTTTTGTACCTAAATTTGTATTCTTAAGATTGCTTCCTAAATTTCAAAAAGTATCATGTCCTTATCGCAGTTTTATAACATTGATCTAAAAATCTTCTTAATATTGAGTTGTCCTCTTTTTTCATTCATTCATTCATTTTTCATTTTTCGACAGCATCATCTGTCACCTATTTTGTAATAGGTACGTGAAAGATTGACAAAGAACTAACTTAAACAGCTCAAGGAGTAGAATCAACTAGAAATAAAGTTTAGTAACATGTAAACACTAATCAACAAATAAACCTTTCTGAAAATCTAACACAAATTATTCATAAATATTAAAAATATAATGATTTCACCTCAGAGATAATAAATCAACACGATCATTCTCCTTTTATAGTTAAACTATTTTAGTGCAACTTCTGCACTTCTCGGTTTGTCAATAATAAGTTTGTTAGAAGAAGAAGAAGTTGTGTAAGAAATTTTACTTACCAATTCATCTGATCTCAATTGGATGAAGTAAACCCTTTTGCGTTACTTTGCTGTACAAATTGTGCTCATGAAGTTTTATAAATGAATGCATAATATTTTGACGCCAAAAAAAGTACCTTTAAAAATTATTATTCAAAAAAGTGTTCAAAATAACTATTTTCAACTTTGAAGTTCAAGATCTCAAGGTAGCAATATTGGGATTGGGAACCCAACACTTAATAGACGAAAATAAAAAAAAAAAAAAAAACGAGACGTAGGTTTACCTCGGTGGTGTGATCAGAGGGAGAAAGAAGTACATGACAATTATCCGTCAAACGTCAAATATAAATACAGTTCAACAATATTTCTCTTTTCTATAGTCTAAAGTGACAATGACAATTTTGCCATAATTTTACACTGTGGGAGGAGAAATTAATAAGTGCATATGAAATAATCTTTTTTCTATGAGCTTTAAATACAGGATTAGTACTTATTACTTATTTCATGTCATTTTAATCGAAACATGAGAATTGTGAGGTAACGTTTGCGGCAGAGGGCAGATGTCAGACCAACTGGAGAAATCGGACATCGCAGGTAAAGGTTTTTTTTTTGAGAGAGATACGTGAAAATATACAAATTTTCTTATTTAAGTACGGCGAAAACTGAATAACGACGTACAACTACGTCTCGTTTATTTTTTATTTTTATTTTCGTCTATTGAGTACCGGGATAAAGATCTGACATTCAAATATTGCTATTTTCAGAATAGCACAGGATATCTTATTAATAGTAATATATTAGTTCACTTGGGTTTTTAGCGAAATTTAAAATAAATTAAATTTTAATAATAATCATTAATATTTAATTTATTTTAAATTTCGCTAAAAATAAATATGGATTTCTACAAATTAAACACAAAAACCATAAATAAAAAAAGTTAACTTGGGCTTCGAAATATAGAATTCTCTATATCTGGGGTAAAAATGTTAATTCTCATCTAACGAACCGATGACAGCTACTGTACGATAAAATTTATGAAAATATATTCCTAATATAATAGTTTTGAGCTACCACGCTTTTATTTAGCCATTGCTGAGAAGGCCAAGCTCGGGGCCGCGGGCGCGTTACTTTTAATAGTGGCTCATTAATGAAGAGTTATCTGTCTCCGCCGCCGGTCAGCCGGTCAGCTGGTCACCCCACAGGGTCCGCTGGGTATAATAATCGTGGCCGGCAGCCAGCGGCCACTCCTCATACGTATAATATTCCCGTCGTGAGGCCGTCCGACAAGTTACGCGGAGAACGCGAGGCGAAAAAAGAAAGAAAAAAAAAGAAGAAGAAGAAAAAAACGGGAGCCGGTCTAGTGTCGTGTTTACCATGATTATGTATGGATCAATCGCGGTCGTGTTGGACTATTTTGACAGCGGTGTCGCAGAAGCTCATTATACCTCGAATCTTCTTCAACAAGCAAGGACCTGCGTCGTTGAATCCATCATTGAGTGAATGATAAAATTTGTCAATTAATGTATATTATAGATGTCTCACAGAGACGAAACTGTATTTTTATGGGAAAGTAGGTATAGAAGTCATTTTTCGGTGTACATACGACTTACGACCTATCGTATGGTTGGCTTAAGTGATCACCTTACAAATATGTAACGTTCGCCATTTCCCCCCATGATGGAGTATTCCATGTCTACTAATTTTTTGGAAGTTGTATATATTTGAATTGCATGCCACACTTCATATGTGTGTTGTAACCACCTTTCGTACGCGGCCTGTGACAGCCATTTTCATTCCCCCTAAATCCCCACAGACGTCGCTAATTATTTTAATATCGTTAATGTCGCTAATGAGAAATCTACAATTGATTGGAATTTTGGGGGATTTAGGGGGAATGAAAATGGCTGTCACAGGCCGCGTATGAAAGGTGGTTACAACACACATATGAAGTGTAGCATGCAAATATATACAACTTCCAAAAAATTAGTAGACATGGTGTATGGGTGAAAATGGCGAATGTAACATTGTGTAAAGTGATCACATAAACCAACCGTAAGATAGTTCATAAGTCCTATGTACACCCAAAAGACTTCTATACCTACTTTCCCATAAAAAAAACTACAGTTTCGTCTCTGTGAGACATCTATAATATACATTAATTGATTAATAATGTCTCCGTGACATGAAATCCTGTACTGTTCTGAAAGATTTGTACAAACTCAAAATATTCTGCCAGATAAATATATAATTTCGAAATTTTTTCCCAATAATCCAAATAAAAGTCATGCTTCTTGTTCCCACTGCACGCGCCTGATATATATATATATATATATATATATATACATTTATTCTAGCTCAAAACATATATTCTTTAGATGATCAGGCTGATTCTAGATTGTAATACCTATGTTCCATTGAAATAAAAAATATATCTTATAGCAGCGGCGCTAGGGTATCCCTGACATCAGCGTAAGGTACTTTTTTAAATGCACGCAGTTAAATCGCTAACTTATTGAGCCTCCTCTCGGATGAATTTTTTATTGAAGCGAGTACCTACCGCACATGTGTGTATAATGGCGAATCGATTTCCACAGTAGCCGGCCGGCGTCAATGTTTTAGTAGACAATTTTTTTAATTTGCTTTAACTTTGTTGTTGTTCCGAACTGCCGAGCCTCGCGATTCTGCGCACGTCACGTGGCTCCAAGGCCTCTTGGTCAAGATGGCTCTAAAAGTTAATTATTATTTTAAAGTTGTTTCTTCAGAGAAATGAAACATCTCCTCGCGCGGTCTTTCTTCATTCGCGTCACGAGAGCTTAACACTGCGTTATGTTGCGACAAGTGTATTGTGGATTGCCTGACAAATGAATTGGTACATACTATGGACAAAATGTAACAATAATAGTGACATATTAATATTTTCGAATGAGACTTTAAAACATAACTAAGTCCTTGATCTATATATGAGCTAGCAGCAGAAACTTGGCCGGTAGATTCCTGCCTATGTAATGAGTCATAAATGTTTTAGCGACCATGACCTAATATCAATAGTTATATATGCTATATCAAAGGTTGAATTTTTTTCAATATGTCTGACTTATTTCTTGCAAGAAGTTGAACTATCTTTACAGTGACTTATATCGATTATTAAAAATTCATTCGCTTTAATACAAGTCGAATAAAATGATAAAAACCTTGTAAAAAAACTTTTTTCAATTTTCGAAAGGTTTTCATAATTTTATTCGTATTAAAGCGAATGAATTTTTCATAAGCGATATAATTTACTATAATGATATTTCAACTTTTTGCAAGAAATAAGTTAAACATATTGAAGAAAATGCGAACTTTGATATTGCATATCTCCATAACAATTGATATAAGGTCATGATAGCTTGATCATTTTAGACTCACAATATAGATACCAGCTAAGTTTCTGCTGCTAGCCTGGTAAACCCTGTGTACATATTAGGTCCTTACATATGAAATTGGCGTTTTGCCGTACTGGCAAATTTGATCTCAAATATCTTCTCTTTGGTTAGGAATTAAAAATCCAAATTTATACAGCTATTTACTCATGTGTTTGTGTTTTGAAAATTATAATTCATTTGTTTTTTCCTCAATTGTTTTTTTCTTTGCGTCACTCAGTTTACAAAATGAAAAACTTGAAATATCGCGTTATTTACGAGTACGAGTTCCACCGTGGCACCAGTGCTGCAGAAACGGCTCGAAGGATTAATGATGTGTATGGCGACGGTGCCGCAAAAGAAAACACAGTGCGTTTTTGGTTCCAACGTTTTCGTTCTGGAAATTTCGACCTGCAGAACAAGCCCCGTGGACGGCCGGAGACCAAAGTTGATAATGAAGAATTGAAGGCTATTGTAGAAGCGGATCCATCGCAAACCACATCCGAGTTAGCTGCAGGCTGCGGTGTTAGTGATAAAACTGTTTTAATCCACTTAAAGCAAATTGGTAAGGTGAAAAAGCTTGAAAGGTGGGTACCTCACGAATTGAGTGAAGCAAATCAACAAACGCGCGTTGACTGCTGCGTTGCATTACTCAACCGGCACAATAATGAAGGGATTTTAAATCGAATCATTACCTGTGATGAAAAGTGGATCCTGTACGATAATCGGAAGCGCTCATCGCAATGGCTAAACCCTGCCGAACCAGCCAAACCATGCCCCAAGCGAAAATTGAATCCAAAAAAGTTACTTGTGAACGTTTGGTGGACTAGTGCTGGTGTCGTTCACTACAGCTTTCTTAAATCTGGCCAGAAGATTACGGCAGATGTCTATTGTTAGCAACTGCAAACCATGATGGAAAAGCTAGCTGCTAAACAACCGAGGCTGGTTAATCGCTCTAGGCCACTGCTGCTTCATGATAATGCTAGACCACACACTGCACAACAGACGGCTACCAAATTAGAGGAGCTTCAATTGGAATGTCTAAGACATCCACCGTACTCTCCGGACCTTGCCCCAACAGATAACCATTTTTTCCGAAATTTGGATAACTTCTTGCAAAGGAAAAAATTCAACTCCGATGGGGCAGTCCAAACCACCTTCAAAGATTTTATTGATTCCCGTCCGAATGGTTTTTTTAGTAAAGGGATCGATGAACTACCTATGAGATGGCAAAAGTGCATAGATAGCAATGGTACATACTTTGATTAAATAAATATATTATAATAAAAAAAAATCGGCTTTATGTTCCACCCATACCAAAGCCAATTTCATATGTAAGGACCTAATATATTCCTCATCATGCCATTAATTTATAAACACAATTCTTTAAGAGAAAAATAGTTTTCGGTAACTTCAGTTCTGTAAAAATCACAAATCGGATAATTTGTTTTATTTTTCTCGAAAACCTCTTTCTTGGCGGGCGAACTTCATATAATTTTTTTTTAAATACCTAAGAATGAAGAAAGGAGTAAAATAAATATCGAAATTTTATTTATTTATAATATTCTGGTTCGAGTCCCGTTGGTTATTACTGGTTATTATTACTCTATATTATTTGTATAAATATATTTTTTCTTTGTGATTAACCTATGTTTGATTAATCCTAAACATATAAATTTATAATTGTCACGAGTTTAATATATTTCTTCGACATTGTATGGTACAAGTTATTGGTACGTGATTTGGTAGTTATTCGTAATCTAAAAAGTTTTTATGCCTTCACTGTGATTACCTTAGCGTTAAATATATATATATGGTGTATAGTGTTATGAACATAATAGTGTAGTTTTGGTCCTGACGAAGAGACGGGCCCGTCTCGAAACCGGCAGACCTTAAATCTGGTAGTGGTTTATACTAATTTAACTAACACTCTGTTATAATGTCTGATCACAAAGTTAATGCTTAATTAAACATATTTAAGTATCGATTTCAGTTTCTTTCACCTGTATGATTATTCATCACCGAATATTATCGTCATTCAGAGTTTTTATATAAAAATATTTTTTCTGTCGAGTCAAGAACTTTAACCATTCAAACCAATTCTTATTCGCTCAAAATATCTCTCTATTCATCAAAATAATCCGTTTTAAAATCAATATGCTTTATTTATTAATATTTCGCATCTTCATCGCCCATTCCTATTCATTCATTCTAAAGCTTGCAACCTGCTTTGAATGTTTTCCTGACGTTTCCTAGTTTGTATAGAAGAGTGGAACATTAATTAGCTGACTCCAACCTTTCAATGTTGTGTTTAACTAACCGCAGAGAGTGTATGCGCTGAGACTAATGGAGTTAATTTCTGTGAGCTGGTTAATGATTGGGCCAGTGATGTGTTGATGATGATTAGGTTCATCTCTAATGCAACTTTTTTTCTTCTAAATACAGCTACGCAATTGTCCCTTTTTTGTTCTCAAACCTCGCCATCAACTCGACCGAGAGAGATAACCAAGCGGCACGAAAATAAATAATATTATAACGCGATTCAAACACGATTTAGAATTTAACACACTTTTTTACAACTATTTATCGTACCTTCAGTCCAGATAAATTACCAACTTTTTACAGATTCTCCGAGAAAACGGGTAATTACAATAATTTATCGGTTTCTCTGGACTGCGGAGTAGCTGCTTGGGAGTATAATTTTCGTTTTTTCCTCCCGTACCCACCTCTACCTGAACACGCACACACACAGGCATCTTACGGGTCAATTCTGAAGGTATTGTTACGAAATTTGTTGCGAGGATAAATGTATTCTGTCGAACTTAATTTTAGCTCATTTTTTGATGACCCCATGTTCTAACAGAATGTTAGTAAACTTAGTAAAAACCACTACCAGATTTACGGTCTACCGGTTTCGAGACGTACCCGTCTCTTCGTCAGGACCAACACTACACTACTAAATTCACAACACTATACACCCCAACCGTAGTGTTGTAAAACTATCACCACTATTGTTAACATGCGTGTTAATCTTGTCAGAGAAATTGAATTACTGAACAATTCAGGGATCTAACGAGAGAGAGTTGAAGATAGAATTTGAAGAAAGAGAAGTTGAAGAAAGAGAGAATTGAGAGATCGTAGACCGTAAATCTGGTAGTGGTTTTTACTAAGTTTACTAACATTCTGTTATTATGTCTAACCACAAAGTTAATGCTTTAAATATTAATAATACCCCATGTTCTATTTCTCACGATTTCAGTAGACACAAGTCCTTTTCATATTTGTAGTAGGTAGATATGTTTTAATAGATGTTAAATTTGTAGGTACTTAAATAGGCATGACGGCAGATTTTGGTATAACATTCTATATTGTAGGTACACGTCTACTATTACCGAAAATAACATTATTTCAGTAATAAACCAAGATTTTACGCAAATAATTTCATTTTCATCTACATATTTTGAATTTCGCGTAAAAACGCCCGCAGCTGTCATTTCGTCTACGTGACGTAAGGCATCATCATACATTGCATTGTGTCTATGGCAACGGTTCAGAAACACTGTGATGGGTGGTACTAAGGCGTGACGTCATTCGATCTGACCGGCGTTTCAGTTAAAATGGCGGATTGCACAATTTATACTTTTATTTTATTGAAAATCTTATTAATCTCAATGTGTATATTAAAACTGGATCATTTTTTAGAATCTTTTCAAAATATTTCTGTCATCATGCCTATTATTTATGTTATTAGGTGATCTGTTGGCACTACGGACAATTCAAATTCAAAGCCGATTTCGCGACTGCTCTCCAGAACTTTTGGTTTGAGTTTACTTCTTCTTCTCCTTCTGCGTCATCTAGGACTGCGTCCTGCCATTGCCCGGAGCCTGTTCCTGGGATACATATGTCCAGCTATCTCGCCATCTTTTATGCGGTCTTCCTGGGAGTCTGGTACCAGACGGCAGCTTGTTCGCTGCTATGCTCACTACTCTCTCAGTACAAGCTCTCTCCACATGATCTCTCCAGTAACGTCTTCTAGATCTTCCCCATCGGACAATATCCTCGACGTCACAGGTCCTTCGTATTTCGGAATTCCTCACTCGGTCTCGGATTGTCAGTCCCGCAATGGGTCGGAGAGTCTTCATCTCAGTTATTCTTAGGAGATTTTTTGTTCTGGTAGTGTCAGCCCTTGTCTCGATACCGTACGTCATGATTGGGTGGACACAGGTCTTGTACATCTTCACTTTGCTCTCCTTGAGCATATGTTCGTTTACTGAAATATGTATTTATCTTTCTGGAATATTCCGATTTCTCCAGAAATCCCGGTATCGAGCTACTTGTGCGATTGAGTTACATCTTTCTGACGTTATCAATCCACCTAATGTGTCAGCAGCCACTTGTAGTTAATATTAAACCTACTTGTTGAGACTTGCATATTTTTGGATATCTTATTATATCTATAATTTTTATTAAAAACTGCGGCTTTTTGCCACGTTTATATTAGTTTGTATTGACGTAATTATACAATTGATATTTCACCGGCTTTCCAATATTCAATCGAGTTGAAATTTTGCTTATTCTCGATGACAATACATGAATCAATTAATCCAACATAATTAATTAATCAAGTTTTATATGGGAAATCAATCAATGACCTAACCAAAATATGACGCTAGTTACATACTGAGGTGATTTTATACACTTAACTAATATATGTGTATTTCTTTGTATTTATTGTTTAGTTTTTAAAAGTACCCTGATGGAACTCGATTAAAGTAAAACCGGTTGGCATATTAACAAATAAATAGTGGTTTTATAGTAAGTAAATGTGTTTAATTTATTTATTATAAAATAATAATAAATTGTCGCGTGTTAGTTCTATTTTATTAAACGTTATTAAATAAATACTTTCTTGTTTCGTAATGAACATTTAATACTTATTAAAATTTTAAATAGGAATTCTCAGGTTAGATTAAGAAATACAATATTGCATCTCTTTTAACTGGGCACAATTGTATTTTCTTAATTTTTTCCGATTAAATCTGTTGATGACGGGCTTAATATTCCCAAATTGCCTTTAGTAACGGTTATGGCCGAAGCGCTGATGTTTTATACAGCGCATAACTATTACAATAATCACCAAGAGTGATCAAATCACTCTCATATATCACTCCCAACTGTCATCGACTCCGTTCCTCGGCCTCTTCGCAGCCTCACGCCGCGCCATGACGAAATCCCATAATGCCTTATAATTAAAATTATTATTTTATTATGAAGAACCTGTCCACGGAATTCGTAATGTTATAATATGCATATTTCTAATAAAACTCTGCATTCACGCGGACAGCTGATAATGACAAATTTAAATTAGCTTATTTATTGAGATATTTTTAACATCACTAAATTAAACATTTTCGAAATTAATTATTTTTTTAGTGTTCACGACACGTAAATAATGTTTTTTTTTAAATAATTTAATACTGAAACGATTTTATCATTTAATATCATTATAAAAATTTTAAATCATTTTCTGCGACAGTTATTTAGCACAGGTCGCTCAAGAGAAAAATTACTAAGGGCGAAATACATGAACTAGCCACAACAAAAAATAAAAACCACTTTTTAAAATTAAATACACCTACTCATGAAGAAAATGGCGAAGACTCGAACCTCATCCCAGGAGTCATACCAATTAGTGATATTAATAATTTAACCACAAGTAAATTTGCAAAATACCTACTACGAAAATTACATAGCCTTTTTAACACTATTTATTTATTTATTTTTTAAAAATGCAGTGATATTTTACGAGTCATAAATAGATAATAATAAAAATATTCTTCATTCAATTCAAACGGCCTTTTATACTAGTAACAAATTAAAAGAATATAAATTTAATAACAAAGACAATAATCCTTAATGAAATCAGGAGTATAGAAGCTTAGTTGTAACGATTTTGATCATTTTTATATTGGGAAAACAATAAGAAACTTTGATATTAGGGTTAAAGAACATATCAAAGTTTCAACTAGCACTTAATAGAATATTACCGTTCATTTAATATTAACACAGGTTTAAAATTTTTAAATACTAGTTATAAGATTCCACAGATTAACTACCTAGAAATACTTGAAATTAGGAAAAGAGTCAATATTAATTAAAATATAATAAATAACCAGCAGAAATTTGTGCACAACCCACTTGAATACATTTGCACCCAAGCATCCATCCCCTTCAAATGACATTCCCTAATTAACTCCTCCGACCCCCCCCCCCCTCTCCGATCA
The DNA here is from genome assembly GCA_016648135.1 of Agrypnia vestita. Lineage (NCBI taxonomy): Eukaryota > Metazoa > Arthropoda > Insecta > Trichoptera > Phryganeidae > Agrypnia > Agrypnia vestita. Next base: position 34,370 of record JADDOH010014237.1, on the reverse strand, counting down.
CGTCACCGTAACACACTTGCGTGGTTTATATATATATATTTCAATTTTAGTACACAAACAATCCTGAAGAAGAGAACATTGTTCACGAAACATGTATAATGTATATCTAATAAAAAAAATGATTTGTGTTTTATTGTCACCACAAAGTTCAAGCCTTCATTCAGAAGAAAAAATATTAATCGGATAATTCATAAATAGCTGTAAATGTGTAGATTCTCAATAAGGTAATAGATAAGCGTACATTATGAATATTAGTCAGTCGAGAGAAAATGAATTTAAGAAGCGTTTTTTTTAACAAACGAGAGATTATGCAACGCTCAAAGAATCGACCTTTGGGTTCGAAAGTACTTTGTACCCACTCAGTAATGTAATCATTCAAAATTACATACTGAATTTTTCATTTTACAATTTTTCATCTCGGATGGGAGCATTCAGCATCATTCTCCCCACCCACGTCTTATACTATGTATGGTAATTGAGTACACCTGTACAATTCATCTTTATATCATCTTTATATATCTTTATATCATATCATAACATAATAGTAGTATTCAACATTACTATATTTTACATTTTTCATATTCAATAACGTTCACGTTATTATTTTTAATCGCAGACCCTGTTTAACAATGTTTCTAGAAATGAAATAACTTCAAATTTTATGAAGGGTTATTTGGAAATCATTGATAACCTCGGAGAACTATATTCCTGGCTTGACAATCAATGGTTAAGGAGAAATGCGATATCAAAATTTGCATTTTTTATCAATATTTCTGACTTATTTTTGTAAAACTTTGGACTTATCATTACAGTACCTAATATCGAATTTGAAAAATTCATTCCCTTTAATACAAGTCAAATAAAATAATAAAAACCTTCGAATTCCAATTGGAAAACATTCCAATTAGATCCAATATTTAACTTGTATTGAAACGAATCATTTTTTCGTGATCGATATATGTTACTGTAATGATGGTTCAACGTTTTGTAAAAAATAAGTCAAAAATATTGAAAAAAATTCAAAATTTGATATTGCATAACTCCATGACTATTGATATTACGTCATAACTGCTTGAAAGTTTTTCACTAATAATTAAGATAGGAATGTAGTCCTGTGAGGTTAATAATATTTTCCAAATAATCCTGTACCTATATTGATTATTATTTAACCTACAAACTCCAGCTAATTGGTAAAATTACGTAAACAAACACACACCTAGAAACAATATAACATCTCGTGATCCCATCGCGGAAGATTCTCGTTTGATACACGTTATGTACCAGTAGAGTTGTGGGTGACATTACCAGGATATTACGTACACGATATCATTAAGATGTTTACACTGTACGACGCCCCTAGTTCCTGTATTGCTGAACAGAAATCAATTGAGACGACAAAGCAAGACATTACAGCATCTTAAAAAATATTATTTGAACACAAAATATTATCCTACTGTAAATATCTCAAGAATTTAATGTACCATCACTCACAAAAATAAACAAAACTCCATATGCCAAATTATAAAGATTATCTTATAAATAAATCCTACCCCTTATACTATACTAGTACAGTAATAGACACTATACAGGATTATTTGTTAAACAATAATAACCTCGCAGGACCTATATGTATTCTTGCCTTGATTATGAGTCGAAAACGTTCAAGCTGTTATGACCTAATATTTTTTTTTCAATATTTCTGACTTACTTTCTGTAAAACTACACTACAGCAACTTATGTATGTATATGGAATATTAAAAAATCATTCGCTTTTATATATATCAAATAAGACAAAAACCTTACAAAAAACATTTTTCCAATTTCCGCAAGGTTTCAAACATTTTATTTGATTTGTATCAAAGCCAAAGAATTTTTAATGTATTCAATATGAATAACTTTAATGATAGTCTTACATTACCTTTACCATTACCAGAAATATTGAACAAAATGCAAACTTTCCCAAAGTTTTAGCTACTAGTTACGAGACATCCTGTATAGAACCAACTATTCAAGTACATATTCAAAATATTATGATTTATTACTCATACGTATACCGTACGCATACATATGAGATAAATCTGAAAAGTTAGACAAATGAAAGGCATTTCATTCCCTTTATATATTGAATCTCTTCTGTCCCTTAAAATAACAATCAACTAAGCGTGTCAACTATAAAAACAAATTCATTTTCCCCAAGGGGTGACGATGTGAATTTTTCAATTGAAACAGCGGTAGAAGATTCAGCGCACCTAATTTCTAGGAAAACTCAAGAGACTGCAAACAATATCATGTATCAAAAATAATTTGTTAACAAGGCGAATCATTTTCCTTTGCTCCGACTTTAATGCAAAATTCTAAGACTATTGTGCAATATTTGCCTGCATGAAATGTTACGTACAAGAAATATAATTAAATTATTAAATACATTGAACATATTCAGAAATTCCAAAAATCATAAATCTGGTTTAATATTTAATCTTCTTTACAAACACTGTTTGTAATGTAGTCTAAATTATTTATGAGGAAAACTTAAAAATTCTAGAAAAAACAAAATTTATAACACTTATAAAATGCAACTGTTAAGAAAAAAATGTGAAATAAATGAATTTCGAAGATTACCTATCTCTTTTAGATAACCCCGATAACAACAGAGGTTAAAAAAAATTACAGTTCATTTAAATATTATCAGATGGTTCGATCTGTAGATTAGAGAAAACTTTTTAAATATTTCAGAAAAATATACAAGTGATGTTGTAAACTACTCCGAAATACCACAAAAAAATTAAGAAGATGTCAATAGTTAAACGACTATGGCTAGTGAATGATCCGAGTTTTGCATACCTGTTTGCGCTACTACAAAGTGACCTTCCTGTCTAACCCAGGGAATACATCTTGATAAAATATGAAAGTACACATATATTCGTACAATTAAAAACAATTAAATTTAATATCAATAAAATATTTAGAGACCTCCCTGCAAACAACTGAGTCATTTTTTTACCGATCATAACAATATTTTGAGACAAGTGTGGGTTGTACTTCCGTATACTTTTTATACATATAATTACGTTCCTCGAATTGACTTTGGCAAGAATACATCACCACTTCTAAAGGCATCCTGTTAGATTTACGAGAACTACAGTTGTGTCGAGTTGTAGCAAATATATTTATCTCAAATGAAAATAAAACGATACGTTTTTGAATTAAATTCCATTCAATGTTAATTTAATCGCTTGATAGTGTTTTGGCGTCTCTATTTTATTCGACGCAAATTTCATTAATCTACTTAGACGGAGGTCATATCATTGCCGAATTATACGTAAATTCACATAAAGAGATTTACTTTTCGATCTTTTTCCGCCCCTAAATTGAATATCACACAAAAAAAAACTAAATCAAAGTAATTACCCCGTAAATTTGCGCTGGTTGAATACTGTTGACTGTTTTTACGGTATTGGAAGGTCGTAAAATGTTCACAATTACCCGCAGGGTCTTAAAAGGTTCCTATAGTTTCAATAACCTACATTTTAATACAAAACCACATTCTATTTATATATCATTGTATTAAAAAGTAGATCACTTGTTAAATTTACATTACGTACACTTGTCATGACAAAATAAACCAATTAATGAAATAGCCAACTAGTACGTGCTTCGATCTGCATATATATATATAGAGATCAAAATATTCAGTCAGGTGATTAATCTCACTCTAGATCAGTGTCTCAAAATTTCACATTATAAATGATTCGGCAAAAAAGATTTATCATAACAAATAGATAATGAATTACACGCAATGACAAATAACCTACATTCCGGTATCATAACCTCAACATTTCTTAGTCGATCAATGAGTCAACATTTTTAAAATTAAAATTAATCGGCTAGGAAAAAAGCTTTCGTTGTTTGCACAAACAAATCATTCTATCAATAGGCGGCAAGGCCCACTGTTTAAGTGACAGAGAAGTCGATTATTTATCGTGATAGAAATTTAATCAACGATCGAAAATTAAATGCTAATAAAATATAAGAATGCTTGAAAAATTGTGTTCAATTGTAAAATCTTTAAGGAACCTTCAAAATATATAAAAGGGGTGAAAAAAAATTACACAATAAATTGTCAATCAAAAATATACAATAAAACACACCATGACAATAAAAATATTTTATTTACAATATGACCTTACCTTCACACAACTATCGCACTTTTATATATTACAATATTTAAGTATATTATAAATATTTATTTTGTATTATTTAAAAAAATAAAATAAGATGCAAATAACATAATATTATTTTTTTTAAAAAGGGTAAAGAATTGTGTCACAAAAAAGATATCTTAACATTAAACAATTTCTCGAATGGTAATAAAACTTATTTAAAATAAGTAATTAAATTGTTATTATGCATTAGGTATATATATAAATTAGAAGAGATTTTTTGTAATTACCCTACTTTTAAAATGAGAAAAATAATGCAAGTGAAAATATTATTGTAATATAATAAATACATACATTTTATTGTATGTTACATATATTGTTGTCTAAGATATAAAAAAAATGTATTTGAATTTATGCTCGTATCTACAGAAAATGCCATTTTAGAATCGCATTAAAATGATAAGACGAAATGCGTAGATTTATCAAGAAAAGTCGTTTGAAACTCGTCTGCGTGAGAACAAAACGTAACATAATACGTAATTCGTCAGATTACCAAGAAATCGTGTTGGGGTGCCATGTATGTACAGTTGAAAGGTGAAAGAAGCGTGCGTCTAGTGGACTGCTGTCGAAATGCTACTCACTGCCCGTCATGTCCGCCGTCCCTGCGCCGCACGTCCGGGGCTGCCGGCCGCTCGGCCGCTGCTCTCGGACTGAGCGACCGCCCGATGTGTGCCGCGCACACCCCCTGCGAACGGGCTCTGGGGCGGGTTGCCAGGGTTGGAATATTTTCCTCGAAACGGGGAAAATTTATAAAATCCCCTGCGGTCGCTCAAATCTCCGGCGCAGGAATCGAGCGCATTGGGAGTAGTGCAAAAAAGCAATTTCCTCGTTTTTTTATTTTTTCAATAATTATTTTTTTTAAGTTTTGATGAAGGTGTAACTAGAGATGGTGTAACCAGGACTGGAAATACCTCGTAAAACCTACTAATAAGGGAACATTCTAGAAGATGAGGGTAAACACAACACCGTTTTATTCCACTATATATTTATTTTGAATTGTTAGAATGTTTTCGAAATTTCTCCCATTGTCAATAACAATACGTTTACAACTATTGTAAACGTGTTGTTATTGACAATGGGAGAAATCTCGAAAACGTTCTAACAATTCAAAATAAATATATAGAGGAATAAAACAGTATTGTGTTTACCCTCATTTTTTTAAATATTAAAAATAAATTTCTACAATCTTACAAACAAAAAACTTGAACATGTATTCTAGAAGAGACCAAGGTCCATATGGGGTATAACCAACCACCATCAAATACATAATCACCAGAGTTATTTAACTTATCAAATATCATATTATATGTGGGATATAACAACAAAGGCAGCAATATCAAAAAATATCATTGCAGTCATCGAGAATGACAATTTATAATGTACGGAATTCGAGATTTTATAGGAAACATGATTTTGGAAGGATTATATATAATATAGTCAATACCGCAAGGCAATGAATATAAATCACTATTCCAGAAAATGGGTTGTATAATATAATTGTTGATAGGATCGCGATGACTTCAAAATATGCAGTTTCTTAATGAATCTACATTTTAAGTTAGTAATCCTCGGTGACTGCATTCGAAATATTTTTTTATTTTTTGATATTGGTGCCTTTGCGTTTACACCCCACATATCATGTGATAAGCAATTACCATCTCGATACCAGATTTTGCCTTAACAGACACAGATTTTTGATTGATCTATTGGACTCTAATGGGATGTAGTACCAAATTCGTGTAAGAATATTGTGCAATTTATTTACAGATAATTTCTTCCTACTTAGACCTGTACTTTATTTAATTTTACTATTTATTTTTGAACAATATTTACTGTTCAGGTGAGTTTATAGTCCGCACAAATAATAGTATAGTATAGTAGTAGTGATAAGTCATACCGAATATGTGCCTTTATAAAAGTCAGCGTTACTTCTTAATTAAATTTTCATTGATACATGTGTGGTAAAGCCCAGCTTCTAACAAAAATATAGTTATGCATTTTGTATATGAGTCAAGAACGCAGTTAAACTAAGCAATCAATAGAAGTCAAAATGTTAAATATTACATATTTGGTTCCATTCGTGTATGAGAGTATAGCCAAGTGCAACAAAACAGCCATTAAGGTCAGTACTTTTGCTCAGATCAGGTATTGTCTAAATTCGAGACCACAATGCCTTGCGGTGTATTGAATAATAGGGCAAGCTGTTCGAATGAGTCGTTACCTAATACACAGAAGTTATTCTGGCTTTAATACCAAGACCTTTTGATATTAAAATATTTTACCCCACAGATCAGTGCTTTTCAATCTTTTTAATAAAGCGACACACTCGATCCTCTTCCATACTCTCAAAGCACCCCACATGGCTCTATATAAACAGTCGAGGAAGAATGATAACTTTTTTCACTTCATTCATTCATTGTCTCATGAAAATGTTTGATGCTTTGTGATAACATTTTGAAGATAGTGCCAAACCACCAGTTTGCCACACACCGTTTGAAAAACACTGTCTTGAAGGATTATAATATAGTCAATACCGCAAGGCAATGAATATAAATCACTATTCCAGAAAATAGGTTGTATAATATAATTGTTGATAGCATCGCGATGACCTCAAAATATGCAGTTTCGTAATAGTCTGTTCAAGATTCATAAATTCTAAAATTCCTCTATTTACTTTTTGAATCGAAACTTTTGCAATAATGTAGATTAAAGCATACTATAATTTACTGTTTCTCCAGTGTTACACAAGAAACAAGTGTTGTAACAATAAATTATATATATTGAATGTACGGAGAAACTATTGAAAATGTGTTGTCGTAAGTTATTGTTGGTTAACTTATTTTCACAGCGTGGGAATTATCTAATGCGTGGGAGAGTCCTACAGCCTTGGAACGGCTTCACGCAACATGTGTGCATTGGGGAGATATTAGATAAAGTGTGCTGTCTTTGAATTTTACGTCGTTGAAAATAGGTCAATGTAAACATTCAATTCTTTGTTAAAATTGGACAATTTAATAAGGTTATCGTAACTCACCATCATATTACAGGTTCTTTGTAAAGTAGTTCATCAATGAATGCTTTAGTTTCTTTAATTTGTTTTACGTTTAACAAATTCAACGTCAATTTTTCGAAATATTTAGCTTTCGAAAAACATAAAATCATTATACATATATTGTTGTAGTGGAACTAAGCGACTAGTTCTTTGGTCCAAATTAGTACATTGGAAAGAAGCATGTCTTGGGTACAACTTTAAATCAGTGAAGACCTAAAAAAATGCCACAACGGTGGACACAATCTGTCTGAAGAGACCTCGAAATGATCTGTGAGATCGATCCAGCATCCAGAAAGACTCATAAAAGTGCAATACGATTTTTTTCTTATCTTATTGGAGCCATTATTAGTCAATATACATGAAGCAGGAAAAAAAGAATAAGAATACTAGCGTATGATATCCTTTAAAATACTAATATCTACTGTCATTGACACCAAATAAAATTGTATTGAAGTAAGATGCTTTGGAAATAATCTGAATCTCTACATGAACTATTAATATTGATTTTTTTTTCAAACAACAGGAATAGATAATTGATTGTCATTACAAGTTTGTTAAAAAAATATTTTATTTCTCGTAGGTTTAAACTTGGACAGAGGCACGATTTTCTGCTTAATATTTAAAAAATATATATATCAGGGAAATTTAATTATCGCCACTGGCAATATTACGTACAAATTTTTGAGCAGGGCGCATGCGCCAAGGGGGTGAGTTATTGATCCCGGTGGTTGGTGGTTCCGTGATCCTGACACGCCCCTTCCGAAATGACGGGTAAGGGAGGAACACACCGCGAGGTCAGCATGATGAACGATATCATTTTATTTACAATTAAATGGGAGGTTCTGCTTTATTACCAACTAATTGCAGCCTCGCGAATAATTTGCAGAATTGCTAATGAAGAATGACAGTTGACTATTTAAACTTTTTTTTACGTAACATTACGTACTCATTCTTGTATTTTAGAATATATTTAAGTGGTGTTGTTGTCTTTAGCTGAAAATATATTTCTATTGTATATATATGTCATCGAAACTGAGAGTTTCTGGTAAGAAGTCGCTATTAATTTCACAGAATTTGTGCCATTAATATTCTTACTATTTTCTAATTTAGTTGAATACAAACGCTTGTGTTATGAAAACAGCACTAACTACAAGGCGACACATACGACGCCTCTGTTACTTCAAAAGCTCTGCATCCCAGTCGACTTAAATGGAAGACGCCAAACTCTGAGGTAAACCACTACTTCAGCAGCAGGAACTAATCAATTATTGCTAGAAGACTAAGGAGAACTCTTCTTCTACTGTAATACGGAACAGCGCAATAGAAACAGTGTTAAAAATACTCAAAATGCACTTTTTTGAGAAATTATTTCCATAGGTTCGCAATGTTAAATTTTAAGTAGTAGTGTAGGACCAAACAATTTTTGTGTAAAGCGACCTTTAGGTGAAATTTACTATGGTAAGACTTACAGATATCTATATTTAATATTCTTAAAAGCTTCCTTATATCAGTAAATAATAATTGCACAAACAAAAATTAAGGTTGAATTGGATTTAAAAAATATTATTTTTTTAAATATACGTATAAAATTTAGGTGGCCATAGTATTTCTCCCCAGGTTTTGGCTAGGCGCCACGGGTTATGAGCGCGATAAATGAGGGTTGTTCGTAAATCATTCCGAAATAAGGATAACTTCAAAAGTTCATTTTATTTAACTAAAAAAATATTTTCAAAGCTTTAATGTGAACCAAAAAAACTCACTGAAGAATTTAAAATGAAAAATTTTCCGTTTCGTTTGTCAGGTTGAGCTAAAAAAACAGACTAGAGGGTAGATATAATATATCACAACTTTGTTTTGAAAACCCGAGATATTATTTTTAACTGAATATAAGAAGAAAATTTATTGAGTTCCTTTTTTTTAATTAACACGTAGTGGTCTTAATTGTAAAACAGTTGCATATAATTTCGATAACAGATTCTGAAATCTCGAAATTGACTAGTAAAATATAAAAAATATATAATTTAACTGAGGAAACATAACTCATGTGAGATAACATTATGTTTTCAATAGATTTTAATGACCATCATAAATACCAGAGGCGTGTACAGAGAACATTGAAGCATAACTTTTTTGTAAACATGTATCGGGGGAAAAATATAAAATTTTTCATATATATCTGACAGAATATTATGAAATATTAAAATCTGAATAATGTGCTAATTATTGTTATAGGAATATTATGAGATATATCTTTTATTTCGATTTTTTTTCAAAATATATGCTTAAGAAAAGTCATGTTTCAATGTTCTAACTAAACGTCCCTGATCTCAAGTTAACGCCAAATTCATAAATAATGAAATATAATCATTTTTTTATTTATTTAATAGATAAATACTTTTTTTTAACAATAAAGATAGTGACAGTTTTTACAATGGTATTTCTCTTCTACATGAGTAATATGACTCGTGAGTAGGGGGGAGTATCATTATATTTTAAATATATTAAATGGTAAGTAGTATGTACGTGCTATGTACCCATATATAAGAAGAAAATAGTAACTAATATGCGATAATCATAATGCAACTATGTGATAACAGTAAAATAAACTAATAATAAGCAAAAAAATTAAAAATGAATGTAGTAAAGAGAAAAGTAATGGAAAATTTTAAGCAAAGATAATAACATTATGCAGTATAAATAATATTAACTTTAAAACTACATATTATAAAAGAAATATTCTAAAGAATTATGTAATAATATGTATACACAATTAAGTAATAATTAAGGCCTCATAATTTTTTTCAATCCTCATTTAAATCATTAAACATCGCTTAAATGCGAATTAATATTATATTTCTGTATACATTATTTCACTGATTAGATTTAGTATAGTATACATAGATTTAATACATTTATAGTATTATATTTATAAAAGATTTAATAAATATAATACTTCTCCTCTATTTTATATGATTTTCTAATTTTCTCTTTTGTTTTATATAATATTTTTAATGTGTGTACCTACTTTAATATGGAATGTGTGGAATTGCACGAACCTCCCCACATTCTGGAATAAAGTTATATTTATTTATTTAATAAGCTAAAGTGGTAAGCGAGTGCCTAACACACTAATGGCGATGTCCAAAGAAGAGGCTTTATTGTGACTGTCGTGGACTTTGAGGTCCATGCTAAAGAAGAAGATGAAAAATCTCTCCTACTATCTGCCCGCTGACTTATTGTCACGAGCCATTGATTCACTTTATGCTGGTATGTTTTGTTCTTCTTCTAATGCGGAGGATTCATTGTTTAAACGCTGACTTGATCTCAGTAGTTCATCTGGTTAGGTGTAGTGATGCACAAACCTTTATTTTAACCGGTTACTCACGGTACCGTTATTTGAGATTTGTATCTAATTGTATGAACGATTGGTAATTGAGTTGTAGCTATGGTCTGGCACCGATGATTGCCCGTTGAATTGCAAAATATCAGTTATCACCAACTATCGATACAATCGGATACAAATCTCAAATAACCGTTATTGTGTAACCGGTTAAATACCATCACTTGTTAGGCTAGATGAGGTTAGATTCAGCGAATAGTCGCAGGAAGATAACATGAAACATATTTAATGTCACAAGACCGCAGAAACAGAAAGAACTACACGCGTTCGAATATTTCCCAGCACTCTGGACGATTTGTAGTGAAAAAATTAGAAAATACCGGTAGTGTCTGGAATACGCTGGAATAAATCAGAAACGTCTAGAAAATCAATTGTTGTTTTGACTGAAGCGTAACTAGGGATGACCGTGCAAAATAGTGCGCGAATTGACCGGCAATAAATTAAGAGAGTACCTATCGGGCGTTCAATAGTGGAAGAGTGCCATCCCAGACGTGCGAATATTCCACATTCGAGCGATTAATGGCAATTAGTTTGAATCACATAACACCGCTCCAGTTGCGTTCGTGATCAGTGATTTTCTTTCGTGTTAAGTAAAACTTCAATTTCATTTGTTTGTCATCGTCTTCATCATCCCACCGTCGCGACTTTATGACTGTATTATGCAATATGCGCTTTTTACTTTCTTTCTTTTAACTCGTGGCGTCTGCTTGCTTGGTCACCGTCGAAAAAACTTTGGATCGATTTTTAACCCCGTTCCCGTGATCCAATCGAGCTGAAACTTGGCAAGTAGACCCGTGGCGACGATCAAGAAAATCTGTCAAATTTTCATTAAACAAAATAATAATTATGGTATAATTTTGGATTTTTCAAATTTTTAATGTTTTTTTTACACAATTCAGTAAGCTGTGTGGAGATTTCGACGCTTATGGTAGACACGAAATCCGAAAATGAGAAAGGGAGTATTGTAAAAACTCGGTTTTTAGTGATGCGTCGAATTAGAAGCGAGACTCGCCTATTCGTTACATGTCGTTACATTTTCTTGTTAAATCCGAGAACAACGGTCCTGTCAAGCGCCGGCGGCATACCACGTGTCGCCGCTCGGAGGATGACGTCACGCGGTACGCCCGTTCCGCTATTGCTACAACACACGCTCCCACGAGGGATCCGCTCGATCGGCGCGGCGACCGAAAAAAATCGCCCGAGGAGAAAACGCTTTCAATTTTAAAATAGTAATACGCTGCGATTTGCATACAATCACGTGTAATTTTAATAAGCAAAAAATTGCGCCAATAAAATGCATATTATTATTTATGTGTGCTGCAATCCGCGCCGCACAGACGTCTGAAATGAAAATTTAGCCGGACATGATGTATTTTTTATTAATACGGTTTGCCTGTGTATCATGTATGGAAGTGTGTCACGTCAGTATGTATAACCGTTAATTTTTTTTTTATATTCTTACTCTAGTTTTTTCAGTGTTCATATATGCAGCAGAGGCTTGGATATTACACAATAGTAGTAGAAGAAAAATAGACGCTTTCTAAATGTACTTCATTAAATGATATCCAGTCGATAACGGGACGCACGAATGCCTCAATATTGCAACAAATAAGCTTTTCCTACGGTAGAAAGAATCTCACAAATTTTCGGCTATATAATGCGTAGACAGCCTAGAAAAGACGACTATCCAGGGCATGTAACCCCAGCATCGACATATTTCACATGACACAACTTCAGTTTAAGAGAGAAATTATATCACTCCTGACCGAAAATAATTTGAGCACGGACTCTTCGGAAATCACCTTAAATAAAAAAAATTACTGCCACAAAGACGCGGGTATACATTTTTTGACCTGGTCGACCTGGGAGCCTACGAGCCTATTATGTCGTGCGGAGATTGTGAACTTCGTTCATCTTGTAGTCGCATATTGTACCATACTTGTATTGTATAATGTATTAATGTTTTACTGTAAAATGTAACTGTACTAATCACCTTGTCCTAAATGATTATCCATTAGGGTCATTCTGACCTGTATATAGTCTTTAAATTAAAAATAAAAAATAAATAAATAATCTTCAGACGGCGAAGACTTAGTGCATGCGTCTGGCTGTAAACACCCTGAAAAACCTTGAAAGTAATTCACAACTGATACTTGTGGAGTTATAACACATCCTATGTCAAAACTGACATAAATGGAATGACCAAAAATATGTTTTAATCCAAATTAAATCAATCGCCGTTACCAAAACTTTAGCTAGTTCAAAATTGCAATTAAAACTACTAATGTGTATGTAGGGAAGTATGTTTAGTAAAGACGGCAAGGCTGAGAATGATGTCTTAATGGTGCTCTAAATGCAATTATGGCCAATAAGAATCTGTCGAAGGAAGCAAGACTAGCGTTACGTAATGGCGTTCTAGTGCCAACCCTGATGAATGGAGGTGAAGCCTGGAATTGGCAAAAGAGAAATGAAAGTAGACTGAATGCGGTGGAAATGCGGACACCAAGACGCCTGTGTGGAAAATCTTTGATCGATAGTGTGAGGAATAACCAAATTAGAAATGAATGTAATGCTGGCCGTGGTGTGGTAGATAGAATAAAGAAAGGAGTGCCGAGATGGTTTGGTCATGTGGAACGTATGAACGAGGAAAGGATGGTTAAGAAAATATATGAGGCGAGTGGCACGATCAGATAATACAAGTATTTGAGGATGTTAAAAGCCGCTACAACCGTAGAACTTGTATGAGAAGATGTATGAATGTGGCCGAAGCAAAAGTTGTGTGCCAGGATAGAAGAGTGTGGCGTTCAATGTTCACTGCCTACCTCTGAAGGGAAATGTGATGGTTAGTAAGTTAGTTAGTTAGTTAGTTAGTTAACTACTAGTAAAAAATTAATCGTCCGCTGCAGCTTTTAACAATATGCGAATTTTCACTAAATTAAATTTTAAACTAAACTAGCTGTGCCCGCGCGGCTTCGCACGCGTAGTTTTTTAGTACACTGTTTGGATAGTCATAGAACTTTCGCGAACCTTATAGAAAATTCTCCTTCCAGAACTATGAAGAAATTTATCGAATGTACAGGAACCTTCTAGACACACCTACACGTTCCGCCACTCAGGTTAGAACCTAATAGAACTTTCGGGAATTTTTTAGAACCTTCTCCTTCCAGAACATTCTAGAACAGGTTTTCCGGAACCTTTTAGACTCACCGACACAGCCGGCGCGCCTATTTTGAAATAATCTGAAGCATTTGCGGCCCTCCCATAACAAAAAAATGTGCTAGAAAGCACAGTTTCGTCACCCACTCCCACCCACGCACAGCCACCCCCACCAAACTCGCATATTCTCGATGTGACACCAAAGGCTATCCACCACCATAACCACCGGTGGGTGGTTGTGGCTGGTTGTGGAGAAAACTTGGTGGGTAGGGAAACACGGATTTCTTTTTATATATATATATATTGATTAAAGAATCTAAACTTTCAAATTGACCACGTTAAGGTAGATTGGAGCCGTCTGTGCGCCCGCCGGCGCCGTGAGCTGAGAAGAATGGACGCGCAACAATGGGTGCAGTGTGAAAAATTATATAAAAAATTCTCATTATTATGCGCGCTCGGTTTTCGCATCAGTGAAAACCAATGCATTTGTGAATTAATTAATATCTATCAAGGGGGTTTCAATTTATGTCGTCGAAGCTGCTTTTTCACTGAGACAGCGACCGCTTTGATCGATGTTTCAAGTATCAATAAATAAAATAAAATTAGGCTTTATTGCTGTTAAACTTATAAAATATTCTAATCTTATTAACTAAAAGAATTTATTTTTAATTTTTATACATTATATTATTTAAATTATTCTAAATCTCAGCACGTCATTAATTTTAGAAACAGCTTGTCTTTCGACATAGGCTCCTCTAAAGATTTCCATTTTACTCTTCGTAAAGATACATACATATACAGATATAGTTATACACAATTCTTCTTACCATCCATATTCTCAAAAATTGACAACGTTTCATTCAATGTTAAATAGATTAATTAATATTCCATTATTTGTTGATAATTTTAATATTGAATTAAAACTTATTAAACAGATTGCGTTTAATAATGGTTATGATAAAAAATTAATTGATATTATGTTAAATAAAAAGTACAAGAATTTTTTTTTATAATCTTTTGTTTACCCTTCAATTTTTGATTCTGATAAACATTGGAGGAAAATTATATTTATAAATAATGAAATTTCTAATTCAATAGTTAAAAATATTTCAAATGTTATTCAACCAGCTTTTCATACTAATAATAAATTTAAAAAATACATATTAAATAATAAAGATAAGAATAATTTTTATTAAAAAATCGGGTGTTTATAAATTAATTTGTAATGATTGTGATTATTTTTATAACGGAAAAACGTGTAGAAATTTTGAAATTAGAGTTAAGGAACACTTAAGGTGTTTAAATAGTAATAATTATTCCGAATTTTCTAACTTTCTTTTGGCTATGGATCATTCTTTTGATATTAATAAAGGTTTACAAATTTTACATACAAAATTATACAGAATCACAATTTGGTAAATTAGAAATTTTGGAAATAAGAAATAGTGTAAATAGTAAATTGAATGTTATAAATAATCAGGTCCTTTTTGCAAATAGTTATCTTTTAAATTTATTTTCATGTTAATTAAGTACTTTACATTATCATTTTCCATATATAACTTTTTAATATTTTGATGATCTATACATCGATTTTTAAATATTATTTTTGTTATCCTGACGAAAAAGCCATTGGCTTCGAAACATGTTGAATTTTTTCAATAAATAAGTGGTTTTAACAAAGTTAATTTATATCAATTATAATTATGTTACCTTACTTACTTACTTACTTACCATCACGCCGTTTCCCCGAGGGGGCAGGCAGAGAGGATAGAGCGCCATACTCTTCTGTCCTGACATACAACTTTCGCTTCATCTACATTCATACATCTTCGCATGCAAGCTCGACGGTTGTTCAGACTTCTAACAGGACCATCTTCCAGTATCTGGTTAATCTGGTCATGCCACGTCTTCCGTGGTCGCCCTCTTTTTCTGGCGCCGTCAACACTTGCATCATATATCTTTCTTACCATTCTTTCCTCATTCATTCGCTCAACATGCCCAAACCACCTGAGCGACCCTATTTTTATTCTCTGTATTATGCTACGATCAGCTTTACATTCATTCCTAATATCTTCATTCTTTACTCTATCATACATGGATTTACCACACATACGTCTAAGGGACCTCATCTCCACTGCATTCAATCTACTTTCGTTCCTCTTCTGCCAGCTCCAGGCTTCACTTCCATACATTAGTGTCGGTACCAGAATGTTACCACAAAATAAATTTGTTACATTTGAAGAAAAATATATATCTTGTAATATTTCTATCACGAGTATCATCATACATTATTCAGACTTAAACATGACATAATATTCTGTCGCAAAAATATTTTATTTATGTTTTTTTCCTGCAATCTATATTTGCATAAAAGTCATGCTTCAATGTTATCACTGCACGTGCCTGGTATTTACAATTTTATTTTTCGAACATTTACTTATTTTAAAAGTTTTTTATTTCATTTATTTTAAAATAAATATTTCATTTAATATATCATTTACTATAAAACAAAAATAAAAGTATTGTTACAATTTGTATTTTGATATCGAAGAGTTTTCTCGGATAAAGCATTTTTTTTCTCCTAACAATTGGGAAGTTGCACGTGATTAGTACTTTTTAAAACAATCTGTCAATATCCGACATTATCTGTAATTCAGATTAAGCCATTATTTAAGATAGAGGTTCAGGTCGACGGGTGGCAATTATCGGAGCGCAGGATCCTAATAATAATTGTGCAAAATTGGCTTTATTCGTTCAGAAGGTGTAATATTGTACAGGTGTTTCAAATTAATTCAATTTTTTTATTTTAAACTTTAAGTGTCGCAATACCACCAAATCTCTACGAGTTAAATGAACAATGCAATTTGCCAATACAATAAATTGACGAAACCAGCGTATGGTCGACTCATGTATGTTGTAGGTACAGTTATTATTCTGGACTTTTTGAATTTTGAAAAAAATTGAATAAAAATAGTGCAGAGTTAATATACAAAACTATATTAACTCCTCACATCAACTATTGTGCTACAGTCTTATATTTGGTTAATGAAGGAAACATTAAGAAACTACAAGTGATGCAAAACAGGGCAATGAGAATCATATTAAAAAAAAGTAAATACACCAGAATTGAAGAAATGAGAAAAGCACTCAATTGGATGGAAATTAAAAAAAAATCTTTATGACGTTCTCATATTTTTACATAAAATTTTCAATAACATAATGCCAAAATATTTTTGAACAAAATTATTGTAAATAAGTGATATACATACATATAACACCAGAAATAGGAATAGAATTAGATTACCATATAAGAAAAAAGTATATACACAGAATTTTCTAATATACATAGGTATAAAAATATATGATGAGATGCCAGAAAACATGAAGAATATAAATAAGATTAATGAATTTAAAAACAAATGTTATACTTATTGTAAAAATAGTATAGAACTGTAGAGCACAAGATGTATTATTTATTATAGATTGTACCATAGATTAGATTAGATGTAAATGTAATTATGAAAGTTATTATGGATAGTATATTAGTATGTAATAAATTTAAGAATGTAAAGTGTTAAATACTAGTTAATATACAAATTGTAATATAAACTAACTTAAGAAATAAGTTTTACAAAAATGTTTTTATATTTATATGAGCCTTCATTGAATCTAATAGATATTATCATTGTAAAGAACTTTTACGTATTTTTAAATATTTTTAGTGTAGGTATAATACGCCACTGAGAATGATAAATTATTATTCAATTAATCTTAATGCAACTAAAAAATAATGTATATGCGTAATGCAATACATCAGGGATGGAAATGTAGGCATGTTAAACACTGCTGCATTTTTAAACGGGGACTCCCCATCGGCGTGAAGAAATACAAGATGTGTGAAGGATGGCTTCTCGAATAACAAGCTCGGTGATGTTAAAAACTCATAATTTGTAACAAAATGGCTGAAACAAAAGAATGTTGGCGTTGCAGCCCGAGCGGTGGAGGAATGCGAAATATTCTTATTGTGTTGAGGTTATGTATCTTCTCACGGACATTATTTTTATTACCGCCATTACGGCACCCGTTTGTTTCAATCCCGAGTATCCAACGGAGACTTTGAAGACCAAAATGAAAAATTCCTCTCATTATGACGTCAAAATGACTTATCGTCTACAGATTTTTTTCAAGCAATCACTCGCCCATCTCCCTAATGACCTAATAATCATGTGTGAACGAGGGACTGTGTGGTTCTCTTTTTCTGATTATCTCTTATTTTATATTTGTTGTACAAATAAATGTTACGAAATCTGTAAACAATTTATGGCACTTCTTTTTTAATTTTAACACTTTCGTGACCAACGTTAATCCTCAACTATAGAGAAATTATTTTTAATTAAATTACGACCTCTATTTTACTAAACTAGTTGACGGAATACAATTCTCATTGGTTTGCATTTTCAGAACAAGTTTGTCTTAATCACTTTTATATAACATTTTACACTTCGTCAATTTTTACGTGATGAATATTTTAAATAATATATATTAATAATATTTTTTAAATTTGTAGGTAATCAGTTTTTTTCACCCATATATAGTAATTTCTTCCTCTAAAATGTCCAAATATTAAATTAAAGCCAAATAGTGACATTTGAAATAAATATTTCTCAGAGAACTTTTTTACGCTAACATCAACTAAATGTTATGGTGATTGATATAGGAGTAGGTATAATCATTTATGTAGTAAGATAATATCTATAAGAAGAACCGTGATGCAAAATATCCGGAAGACACGTACAATAGCTAATTTTTTTATCATGGAAGCATAATATTTAATAAAAGGAGACAAAATTGAGAACAAATTTCATCTTCTATTTTATAAAAACATATTAATCTAATCTTTCGGCAGTACATGTTTATCATAAACAAAATTCGCAATATCCGGCCACGCCATGACAAGAGGACTGTTGCATGTCACATGATAGACGGCATTGACCGTGGAACCCATGACCTGTACACATGCGCGGTGATTTTATATCTCACATAACATGTTAATTTAAAAAATAAGTCTTAATTTTAAAAAAATTAGGAAATTCTATTTTACACGTAAATAATTTTGGTCTGAAATTGAATAATTTTAGAATCATTAGAAAATAGTAAAGCATGTAACAACATATTATTAATAATTAATTAAATTTAACTACTAGCCAAATTCAAAAAAAAATTCTAAAGAATGCGAGAAATCAAAAACTTGAAGTAATAATATTTAAAAATAATTTTTCAAATAATTTAAAAAAAAAATCAAGAAACAATAGACATTTCATTCCGATATTTTGACGATATTCAGACACTTTTCATTCTGATATTTGATATCATTCTGATATATATAACACCCTGACGATGGAAAGGTTTTTCTGAAATATGTTGGTGGAATTACTCATATAAAAGAAGTAGATATAAACAAATAATATACCTTATCAATATTTTTTAATTTTTTTTTTTCAGGATAACTATTAATATTATCTTCTACATTTTTTTAAAATTTCTCTATCCTAGTTTTATGACGCTTATTGTTCAAAATTTTATCTTCTGAATTATAATAATTAATATTATTATATTATATACCTTCCGTATACATTACATATACCTGCAGGCGACCTCACTGTTTCGCATTTGGTCCACATTTTTTTTCTATTTTGCATCAGGGCCTAGTTTTTTTATATTTCCACCGCCGAATGGAAAGGAAAACATTTTATCAAGAATAATTATTTAAATACGATCCCATGGTTGATATTTCTTAAGAGTTTTATTATTTTTTTTACGCATTGTTATCTCTGACATTTGCGGCCTACCCGCGGTGACCTCTGACCGACGCACACACAGTTGGGAAGTTTTTCATTTAAGCAATAATTGTTTCCTTACAAAGGTCACTCGCCATGGTGTTTTAGTGATAGACAAATCTTTCGTAAACGAGATGAAATTGAATTGGAAAATTAAGGGAATAATCCAAGATGATGGTCCCGTTGTCCATACAATGAAAATAAGTATTTCACTATATAATTTAACGTCCTGTTAATTTAATCTAACTATAATAATCGTAATCTAAATTAAACAAACCAAACCTAATAACCTAACCTAACCAAACCTAATAACCTAACCTAACCTCATATATTGCCTATGAAATGTCAAAATATGCGGTGCATTTTTCGGAACTTTAAAGTGTAATATCTTATTTAATACTTACTATTTAAACGTAAATTATCTTTCATTTTGTTATTAGCACATTCAATAATATAGTGAAATACTCATATTCGTTGTATATGCAATGGGACCATTATCTTGGATTTAGCCAAATTAAGCAAAGGCACTTGTGGAAGAGCAATTTGAACAATGTACATTGCCCAACCACGCGATTGTTTTACTAAAGGTCACAGTACAGAGGTTCAATGGAATTGTGTGTTTTTTTATGATTATTACTTTACTAGCTGTAGGATTGTTCGCATTCGCGGAGTGCCTTCAAGTGTGGCACAGTCAAGTCACAGTTTGATTGACTCACTACTCGCAAAATTACATAAATATGAATGGATGTATACGAGTATGTAAGTATGTTTATCATATATGCAATGTATCCCTGGAGCCCTAGAGAAGAAAGATTCTAAGGGCATAGTAAAGAACATACTAATGGAATATTCTCACAGGGAATATCGAGTGGTTATAATGTTTACGTATGACAAAAAGGGTCGAAGTAATAATAGGAATAAGTATAGCAATTGCTAGTAAAGAACAATATAATGTAAACTATGATAATAATCCGCGTTAATGGATTAAATACATTTTCTCCCTCCTCAACTACCGTTATGAATGGGTAAGTAAAAATAGGATCGCTGCAATACTTCTCTAAACAATAAAAAAATATATACATAATAATACTGTAACTATATAAATTTTGCACATACAGTAAGCACATTATTAAGGCGATCGTCCGGCAAAGTGAACTAAATTCACCCTTTGTTCATATATTCCCTTGCGTTTATTACATTTTTGTATAGAATAATATTATAATAAAATTTATTGATCAGCTTACGTATATTTTAAATGTAGATATCTTCTTAAAATAACGTTAACTAAATTATTAATAAATTACCAAAGTTACGATGTTTTAAAAATAAAGAAAAAAGCTCCACTTTGTGGGCAATCTTCTTAACTTTTTGTGACTGTATGGACGCCGACAATGTAACTGAATGAAGTTGCGAGCTGTCTATTTCTCAATAATATTACAAAGCATACGATTATTTAACATAAATTTGTAAAAATAATAGCAAGTTATGTTAGGTTGTTTACTTTCAATTTTTTTATTAAAAAAATTGTTATTAAAATTAACCCAAAAAAAATATAACGATTTATTCTAAATTTCTCATTTCAGTATTAAATAGGTTACGTCTTGATTAAATAGCTGAAATCAAGGATATCGACGAAGATTTTGAATCTTCTTTTATTTAAAAAAAATATATATATGTTCCTGTGACAATTTAACTAAAAAAGTTTTCAACTATATAAAAATACTTTATTTAGTTGACAACTACCACACCAAACTAGTATATTTTCGGAAAACAGTATTTTTTACAACATAAATTGAAAGTAAACAAACTGACAGATTTTGCATATTTTGGACAATCATTTATGTAATACTATTGCGAAAAAAAAAGACATCTCACGAGTTCATTCACTAACATAATGCCCACAAAGTTGAGCAATTTTCTTAATTTTTAATACATCGTAGCTTTGGTAATTTATTAATTCATCAAATAATTATGTTTGTATCATTTTAATAATAACTTTTATTTCATCTTTTCATACAAAAATATGACAAAAACGCAACAGAAGATATAAGAAAAATTGTGAGTTCGGCTCACACTGTCAGACAATCGGTTTAATCAAAATTTTGAAAAGATTTTGGCCTTTTAATGCTGTGAACAAATGTGTCGCAATCTGAATATATGTATATTGTTAAAAATATTGAGTATACATATTAATTTAATAAATATTTAGAAGACTGAACGATAAAACTTCAAATGTGAGTGGAGATGAAGCATTTTATTTATCTGATTAGCGGTCGCGTGCCTAGCCCTAACATTCACTATTCGGTATCTATTTCATATTTATAGGTTGTCGCAATAACAAAGACTGCCCTGAATTGCTCATCAATAAACTTTAATACTCCTGTTCGTCGTTCGAGACCCTCGCCTATCTTCCTCTTAAAAAATGTTACACTAACGACGTTTATTTTTTAACTTCATAAATCGACTTGTAAACAGCTTTATAAATGTGAATAAAAAAACTAGTTTTTATTATACTCCCTTTCTCGTTCACTAGCTGAAACATGTTTGGCGCTTACCTCACGCGTTGGGCTTGAGTCGGGCGACGCTATGAAAGGGAGCAATAAAAAATTTCGAAAAATCCTAACTTATACTATAATTATTAATTTTTTAAACGACAATTTGATAGATCATTTTTATCGTCGCCACGAGTCTGCCTGCAAAGTTTCAGCTCGATTGAGTCACGGGAAAAGGGTTAAAAATCGATCCTAAGTTTTTTCGACAGACAGGCAAGCAGACGCTACGAGTTAAAAGAAAGGGAGTAAAAAAACTTAATTGATCGAAGAATATTTTTTTTCTGAATAAAGGCTTGAACTTTGTGGTGATATTATTATTAAAATAAAATACAAATCACTTTGTTTTCATCACTTTATTAGATTGTACAATCTACATGTTTCGGGAACAATGTTTCCTTCGTCAGGATTGTCTGTGTACTAAAATTGAAAAAGATAAACTATACAAGTGTATTACGGTGAAGGGTAGGTGATGAGAGGGGGGTGGTTGGAGCTGTTAATTATGGAATATCATCTCAAGGGGATGGAATCTTAAGCGGAAAAATATTCAAAAGTGGGTTGTGCACAAATTTAGTCTGGTTATTTATTATATTTGAATTAATATTGGCACTCTTCCTAATTTCGAGTATTTCTAGATTATTTATTTGTGGGATCTTGTAACTAATATGTAAAAAATTTAAACCTGTAGTACCTATTACCTGTAAAATTTTAAATTGAAATATTTTCATAATAATTATTAGAGATCGAAATGAATTGTACGAATTCATTTATAATTTTAATATATATAGATATATATATATATTTTTTTTAATTTATTAAATACAAATCATTGTATATTTACATATTTGATACATAAAAAAATTAGGTACATCATTTTTTTTTATCATTGTACCTCTCCAAAAAGAGAATAACTCTTGTGTCTGGAGAGGGAGTTTCACTTATATATTTTTTTTGTAGTACATAAATATATAGAGAAGAAAATAAGTTACATAATATAAGATAATTAATGCATAAAGTAAAGTAGATAGTACGTAAATATATATAATAAGAAAAAAAGTTACACAATATGAATTAATTAATGCATAAAGTAAAGTAAAATAAAAAATACATAAATATATATAAGCAGAAAAAAAGTTACATAGTAAGCGATAATTAATGCATTTATGTGGGAAAAAACAATTTTAAAATAAACTAACAATAAGCAAACAGTTTAAAATGAATATAGTAAAGAGAGAATATACATCTCTTATCTATATTAGCTTTCACCTAAATATTTTCACATACATATGTACGTATAAACACACACACACACTCGGCCACCGAGTAATTTACACCACTGACGTTATGAGAATATTATGTGATGCATGTTATCGGTGTTGGAAATTGTAAGTGCACATGCATTTACTGAAGTAAATTATGAACGTGTACTGTACTGCGCCAACGTTACATAAATAAATAATTGCACTTTGTTAGACGTGTGTTTAGATAAACAGTGTAAAGCATTTAGCCTGAAAAATCGGTTAACACTTGGAATATTCTGGTCCCAAGAGAGTGCCATGTAATTTTAATATTAGGTCCTTACATATGAAATTGGCGTTTAGTATGGGAGGAACATAAAGCCGATTTTTTTTATTATAATAGTTTTATTTAATCAAAGTATGTACCATTGCTATCTATGCACTTTTGCCATCTCATAGGTAGTTCATCGATCCCTTTACTAAAAAACCATTCGGACGGGAATCAATAAAATCTTTGAAGGCGGTTTGGACTGCCCCATCGGAGTTGAATTTTTTCCTTTGCAAGAAGTTATCCAAATTTCGAAAAAAATGGTAATCTGTTGGGGCAAGGTCCGGAGAGTACGGTGGATGTCTTAGACATTCCAATTGAAGCTCCTCTAATTTGGTAGCCGTCTGTTGTGCAGTGTGTGGTCTAGCGTTATCATGAAGCAGCAGTGGCCTAGAGCGATTAACCAGCCTCGGTTGTTTAGCAGCTAGCTTTTCCATCATGGTTTGCAGTTGCTGACAATAGATATCTGCCGTAATCGTCTGGCCAGATTTAAGAAAACTGTAGTGAACGACACCAGCACTAGTCCACCAAACGCTCACAAGTAACTTTTTTGGAGTAAATTTTCGCTTGGGGCATGGTTTGGCTGGTTCGGCAGGGTTCAGCCATTGCGACGAGCGCTTCCGATTATCGTACAGGATCCACTTTTCATCACAGGTAATGATTCGATTTAAAATCCCTTCATTATTGTGCCGGTTGAGTAATGCAACGCAGCAGTCAACGCGCGTTTGTTGATTTGCTTCACTCAATTCGTGAGGTACCCACCTTTCAAGCTTTTTCACCTTACCAATTTGCTTCAAGTGGATTAAAACAGTTTTATCACTAACACCGCAGCCTGCAGCTAACTCGAATGTGGTTTGCGATGGATCCGCTTCACAATAGCCTTCAATTCTTCATTATCAACTTTGGTCTCCGGCCGTCCACGGGGCTTGTTCTGCAGGTCGAAATTTCCAGAACGAAAACGTTGGAACCCAAAACGCACTGTGTTTTCTTTTGCGGCACCGTCGCCATACACATCATTAATCCTTCGAGCCGTTTCTGCAGCACTGGTGCCACGGTGGAACTCGTACTCGTAAATAACGTGATATTTCAAGTTTTTCATTTTGTAAACTGAGTGACGCAAAGAAAAAAACAATTGAGGAAAAAACAAATGAATTATAATTTTCAAAACCCAAATACCTGAGTAAATAACTGTATAAATTTGGATTTGGAATTCCTAACCAAAGATAAGATATTTGAGATCAAATTTGCCAGTACGGCAAAACGCCAATTTCATACGTAAGGACCTAATATAAGAGGATACATTTTATCATGAAATATAAAAAAACGCTTACCATGAAAAACGTTCAAATTTTAAAAGAACCTAAATATCCGCCAAATTGTTTTCGAGCTTTGGAATCAGCATTCACTTTATAGCCTTTACTTTGTAGGGATTATTCAAGATGTTCTTAAAAAAAGATGGAATAAAACTATACTTGAATTTAAATACGTATATACAGGGTTATTTGTAAAACATTAATAACCTCGCAGGACTACACTCCTGCCTTGATTATGAGTCAAAAATGTTCAAGCTATAATGACCTAATATCAATAGTTATTGAGATATGTGACATCAAAGTTTGCATTTTTTTTCAATATTTCTGACTTCTTTTTTGTAAAACGTTGGACTATCGTTACAGTAACTAATATCAATTACAAAAAATTCGATTAAAACAAAAAATTATTAAAACCCTAAAAAAATTCTAATTGGAATTCGAAGGTTTTTATTTTTTTATATGACTTGTATTAAAGGAAATGAATTTTTCATACTCGATATAAGTTACTGTAATGATAGTCCAACGTTTTGCAAAAAATAAGTCGGAAATATTGAAAAAAAAATGCAAACTTTGATGTCGCATATCTCCTTAACTATTGATATTAGGTCATGATAGCTTGAACATTTTCGCCTCATAATCAAGACAGGAGTATAGTCCCGTGAGGTTATTTATGTTTTACAAATAACCCTGCATATTATTCTACACAAGTTTCAAGAGAGACAGAATCTATCAACGGCAGGTGAAGTATTAAACTAACTTAATTGTGGGCTTTAAAAGCAAAGGTTGCAATATCCAAAAAAAAATTAATGCAGTCATCGAGGATTATTAATTTATAATGTACTGAATTCGAGATTTTATAGGAAACACAGCCCATGAATTCACAGGAAGGCACGTACTCGGCATGGAGCCCTTAATCCTACACATAGAAAAATCACAAATGAGGTGACTTGGACATGTGCTGAAAATGCCAGAGGAATGAATACCAAGACGAATCCTCTTGGCAACCTCGGAAGGAAGATGACCGGTGGGCCGCCCAAGATTTAGCTAGGAGAAGCAACAAAAACATTTATATGACAACAGAATGGCTCTATAGTCTAGATCCTAGACTGGTTGACTCATGCGGAAGCAGCGCTAGAAAGGGGGATATGGAAGTACCTTGTCGAGTATTTGGGCCCCTGACCTTACTAGAACAAGGGGGTGAAGATGATGATAAAAAGACATTCCGGTTCTATAGTTTGGTAATTTCATGCTTACCAATTGTATACATAAATAAACTGAACCAATTTATGTACGCGTGTACTTTGTGCTCCAATATTAAACAAATCGTGCACTTTGTTAGACGTAGTCGTAGATATATATTCAGAGACAGGAAGAATAATCAACTTTGTATAACAAGGCAATGAATTATGCAATATGCAAATGGATAATTGTTTAATTATTCATAGACAATGCTGGTGCAAGCAAAGAACCCACTCAAGAGTATCACGGATAGCTAATCTTTGGATAGAACGACCCGCTCTTTGTCCTACTTGTCATCTAGCTAGATTCATCACATTTAATTTGTCATCACATCAGGTATAAGATACAGATCAGATTTAATTTTCTCTGAACTCCCATGTTCTTACGAACTTCCTTCCATATTCGCAGCTTATTTTGGGATCGGGGAATAATATTTTAAAAGTGCAATTGTTGTATTATATTATATAGGTATATGTAAGAACTGCAGGTACACAAGTAATCAACATAGAATACAGGTATCATTTTGTTTATACGCGTATGAAACTACATATATTATTTCATATATAAATATACTTTTTTTTTAATAAAGATGCGAATGTGGAATACGTGTCGCATTAATATTTTTACTATTTTCACAATAAGCTAAATGCTTGTGCTATGAAAATAGGACCAACTTGCTGGTGTCCTGGAATGGGGCTCGAACCACAGACCACCAGATCACAATGCGCACATATATATAACTTTGTACACTTCTTTTATATATTATATTTTTTCAACAAAAAGTATCCTTGATATCTGCTATTTTATTAAATAAATACTTGTTTCCTAAACCTATTTGCTAAAAATAAGTAATTAAAAGATATTGTATTTAATATAGTATGTTGTCTTCATTTCTAATGCAAAGCTGCTCATCTCGGTGTAGGTTCATCTTAGTGGGATGAGTGGTTCATTTCCTTATACGTATGTATTTATGTTCACGATAAATAAATAATATAAAAAATAAAAGAGTCGTTCAAACGCTTTACAGAAATTCAAAATTTACAATTCAAAATTTACAATATTTGCTTTAAAATGCAGAGAATGCATGTCACGTGATTAGAATTCGTTGATCATTCTCCGCTATAAACAATTTGTAACATAACTTATGCATATAAAGTGTAATTTGTAACTTGTTATCACATTTTTACTGACAATTTGCGTTTATTTAAAATGAAACTCCGTAATCTCATTTATGACTATTGATTTGATACTTCTTTCCCATTCCCTCCCTCTCCCCACCCCTCCCATTTTATGCATTATCATAATTTAAATCTTTGAAATATTTATTATTTATCACATATTCTTTATCATTGTTTTTTATTTAGTTTTTTTATTTTTTATTACCAGCTTCGAGGAAACTTTACTGGTCATATTCACAAATATTTTTTTGACATTATATACAAAAAATTAAAATTATACTGTATGTTTCCCAAATAAAATAAAATTAAAATAAAATAAAATATTAAAACTAGCCGTAATCCGTCAAAAATGATGCACTTATACATGTCAGTTCCTAAAGAATAAATATGCAAAATTTGGGTAAGATCTGTTAAACGGTGTAGATTTGTATGGAAAATGTATCGTGGGGAGAGGGTGGTCTTAAAACAGAGGGGGGAATTTCGTTTGTTCCCCGCCGGGTCCTAAAGAATAAGTAATTTTTTATTTATTTATGAAAAATAAATTTCAAAAATTAAAAACCAAGAAAAAAATTGAATATATGAGGTTACGAACGTTACTTCCTAACGTAACGTTCGTAACCTTGTGTCTGACAGACAACCAAATCATTATTATTGGTATGTTTTGAATTCTACTTTAATGTCATTTAGAACTCGTAAAGAACTATCTGTCAGGGTCATTAGCGGCCTGTAGATAATCTGCACATATAATAATATAACATATAATACACATATAATATAATAAAAATTGACGTATATTACAACGTAGAATAACCAATGCCGGGCGGAAATAACGCATTTCTAAAATAAAGTTATAATTTTTAATATCATTGAAAGATTTGGCAGATACGGTGAACATCGCCGATGCCTAAAAAATAACAACTTCTCCGAATTTGCCTGTCATATAATTGATACTAATCATTTTCGATAGTCACAAATCGAAACTACTCCACTTTTATAATGAATAGTTAGAAACTATTGAAATCCTTAAATTTTAATTCTAAAAACACACTTATAAATAATATCACGATTTAGTCCACTTCACCAATCCTAGAGCTTTTTGCCAAAATAGCCTCCACACCACGCGCCCCCTGACGTACCCGATTAGATTTAAAATTTTTGTCTTTAAGTTAGTTATTAACTGTGTATACCTGATAATGAGAGGGACTGCTAGTATAGTAGTAATTAATAACTCTCATTCTGTACCTATTACAAAGTTGAAATAAAACATATTTTAAATTTAAATGATAATTTTTAATTTGCGACTGAATGATATCAGAAAAAAACTTAATTATTTGATAATTCCCTTGTTGGCCATAATGTTATATCATATCGAAGTCGCGCGACAATTTTTTTGAATTCCACTTATCATCAGACGTTCGCAATGCCTCCTTAATAAACGACAACAATTATTTTGGGCTCACTAATTCAACAGTTACAATTCCCGATATGTCCAAGGCGGTCACTTTCATTACAGAACTAAAAACAAGAATGCGGCACGGGAGCCAGGGTTGGGCAATCTTCAATCGGAAAATGAACGATGTTTTTTACAATTTCAATTGAGAAATTATCATCGCGCGTAATTTTAATGTTAAAATAATTAATTTGGCGGTGGTTAAGGCGGATAAACACGCAAGTTTTCAATTCAACATGTCAATCACCACGTCAGGTGCATAATTATAAGGGAAATAATATTATAGGGAGTCGGGGAGTTATTGAAAGTCTCGTTGCCTGAAGGGTATCGTTGGTAGTGCAAGGGTTTAACTATTTAT
Source organism: Agrypnia vestita (assembly GCA_016648135.1). NCBI lineage: Eukaryota > Metazoa > Arthropoda > Insecta > Trichoptera > Phryganeidae > Agrypnia > Agrypnia vestita. Next base: position 5,052 of record JADDOH010014237.1, on the reverse strand, counting down.
AACTGTTTTACGAAATAAATACGTTGCATATATAACTTTATGGATCATTTAGTGTGCGTCTGTGTAAGTTTTTAAAATGTATAATTATGTCGAATCTCAATGTTGAAAAAAAATTATCCCTAACGAAATATTGGTCAAAAAGCATTTATTTTTAAATCTCTAGAAAAGTGGCATTTATTAGAGTTGCGATACAAAAAACCTTCTTAATTATAAATTGAGAATGGTAAATATTTTTTCACTTATTATTACAAAATGCGTTGTACCATCACGTAGTTAATTAAAAAGATATGTAACTAATCTTACATACGCAAATTTAATTGTTTGGGATAGTTTTTTTACGAAGAATGTATACTTATAACTATGCATATTTTTTTACTTACTTGATTCATCTAATCTGTTATAATTATCATATATGTATTTTAATTAAATAAATAAATAAAACAGCAAAAAATTATTTGAAGAAAATCATAATTGTATATTTTAACTAACTTATCGTATATTAAATGAGTAATCTGGAGTGTGGGCTTCATGGCATTCCGCCTGTGATGTGTGGGTGATCTAAATAGAAATAATAATAGTATATCCACGAACATTTTACCTTTGGTGTACTAGAGATTAGAGAGATACTAGAATTAATAGAATTGCTTATTCACTTGGCGCTAGAGGCAGACGACGCGACACATCTTAAAATAATTCCGATGGTTCTCGGGTATAGAGCATTGTATTGGCAGGCGTACGATGATGATCCTATGTATGAGCGATCGTTACATAAGATGATCGTTATGTTAGAAGCGACTGTATATATTTACTTTTTATTTATATTTCTTCATTTAGTTAATAAAACCATTATCATTAACTAATATGATTATGCAGTCATTCAATTTTATATTATAATTCTATTTTTTATTCTGTGATGTGATGTCTGCAGTACTTTTTGAATATAATAATATTTCTTTGTTTTTTTTTTACATTATCTGGTAGATTATTTAATCTTTTAGTCCTTTGTAATGTAAATTTTCTTGTATATTTCTTTTCTTTCTTTTATTATTTTTTTCTATTCTATTTTAAATGCAAATTCTATATAAATTTCTTCTATTATTTCCATAAATATCTGTGTTACATAAATGTTATTTTATTTTTTAAGTATTTTTATATTTCAATTAAATTTCATTTTCGTTAAAATTATTGATTATAAATATAAATATTCAGCCTTTATTCTTTTTTACGGTGAGCCAACTTAAATCTGTTAACATCTTATTAATTTTTTATATTTAGAGTATTTTTTTTTATTTAGAATGATTCTCATCGCACTATTTTGTTGAATTTTCAATTTTTTGTATCCTTGGTGTTTATAGTGGAGCAATATTTAAAATGAGATGAATGTTAAATTAAAAAATACACAATAAATTTTAAAATGGCGTTAGTACGTTTGGTATCGGGTAGTTCCAGTATATTTCTTTCTCTGCGTTTATCCTTCTCACCTATATCTTAGGTTGAATAACATATATTTTAAATCGTTTTCCAGTTGTGTTACCCTGGTACGCAGAAAGCTCATTCTCATCTTTACTTCGTCATGATGGAATGTGGTTCAGCGTTGATACAAATTACAGATCGTCGCGGTCTCGGGTAGACACAGAGGTCTGACAATGGTCCTTTTCACAAGCAGGCACCATAGTAGAGCAGAGAAGTTTAATGATGTTGATAAAACTATATTTATCTTAATGGAATTAAAATATAGATCAAACATAATAAACAAGTGAAAAAAATGTTGAAATCTGTCAATAAATAACAGAGAAAAGGGACATTAAAGTTAGTGTATTTTTAGGGCGGAACATCAAACTCGCCTGTGACGTCACGCGTCCGCATAGCCGAACGCCGGAGCGCAAGCCGCGATCGACAAAGGGTACAGGACAGAGATGACGTCACGCTACTCCACCGGACAGAAAAAATTATTCATTTAAATTTAAAATAAAATTAAACGCATTGTGTTAAACCACTAATTACTAATTACTATATATTCGTCAACTAGTTTAGTTGGTCTCAACCTTTTTCAGGATATATATAATATAATACTCTATACAGCTCTCTTTACAGCTCCGGAAATATCCTAATCCTGGAAGCCCGCCTTACTCCAGCATCCAGCATCGATGCACACTGGAGAAAGATACTGGCCCCGCATAATTGACTTGCCATCGCTCGCTAAAGCCGCTAATATATGATATTTCTTTTAATACTTTTAATACTTCTCCTCTATTTTATATGATTTTCTTATTTATCTTTTATTTTATATAATATTTTTAATGTGTGTACCTACTTTTATATGGAATGTGTGGGATTGCACGAACCTCCCCACATTCTGGAATAAAGTAATATTTATTTATTTATTTATATTATATTGTCCTGATGAAGGTTGAGACCAACCGAAACTAGTTGATGAATGTATAGTTATAAGTGTTTTAAAACTAAATATTAAATTTTATTTTAAATTTTAATATAATATCAAGCCACAAGCGTTTTCTTACTTTGAAAATTTAAAATTATTCCTGCAAAACGCAAATTTAAAATTATTAGCAACTCTTATATCATCTTATCTTATATCATAATTTTACTTTTAGACTTTTGTTCAATTTTATTTATTTATTTATATTATTTCTACGGTTTACACCAATTACAATAAAATAAAAATCTTATATATATATACATATATATATATATATAATATATATATATATATATATATCTAGATAACAGTGTACATTATGTTTGTAAATATATATTATATCTGCATGCATGATCATTTACAAATGTATACATATATAAACTCGTACATACATATGAAATTTATAAAACAGTATCATTTATAATAATTGTTGTATTGTTGTTTTTTTGTTTGCTTGGGGATTTGATTATGCTAGAACAATGCCTATGTAAAATGTGCCTTGAATAGACGCAAGACTTAAATTTTACTCAAATTTTCATTTAGATTGACTGGAAATATTAGAACAAAAGCTGAGATTTTTTCCTGTCATAGTATTAACAACAGCGTAGTAAAATTGATATTTTGCCATTTTTTACCGTTGCAGTTGATAAATGCACTCGACATATCAATTTCAAAGTTTAATTGGAATAGTATTCTAATATATTCACTACCTATCAATCATTCACATTTCAAAATGTGGCCCGCAGTCATGAAACGTTTTAATTATTTAAACACACACTGCGTGCACCAAGGGGCCATTACCGCACTTTTGTATGAAAGTTTTTTGCGTGGAGCCAATGATTTTAGGTAATTAAGCTACCATTTAAGAATGATAAAGTCCTTGAAATTAACAAGCCAATAAATTATAATAATTGCCGGTCGTGTTTATTTATTAAAGATCTTAAGAAATCAACTATCGATTGTGGTAATATTTTGCATAGTGGGATATGTCTCGAACGAACTGAAATTATTTTATTACCGTGTACTTGTCATTCTTGCTTTATTAACTGAGGGATTCAGAAGCGATAGTGCGTCTATGCAGCTGATAAATGTATTTGTAACTGATTATATAGCCAGAGCTGAGAATTTAAAATTTATATGGTTTTATATCAAATACAGAATATTTTAAAAATATATCTTCAGACATATCTTCAAACCATACATACAAAATAACAACTTTATGTGATGTTTGGTTATCGACATGAATTTATTTATTATTTATTTATTTATTTATAAGTTTAAGAAGTTTAATAAGCAGATTACATACACACAGAAACAAAGATTGTATTCAAGTCCCAAGAGCGCGTACAACTTAAGAACAAACAAACTTTAAACACATAGGCCCGTAACTGTATAATCTATAATACAATGCTGGAAAGGGTACCATAATTGAATAATGCGAAAAATGAAAAAACTATTAATTAAATTATAATTAACTAAAATTTGGATAAGACAGATGGGTCGACCAGTTATTGGGAAACTCATCCAAACAACATATTGTATTAGGGTATATTTACACGTGGCTGAGTGTAGATGACGATTAGTCTTTGTTTAACCTATTTGTATAAAATGTACTTTTTTTAAATCTATTTTGTATAAAATGTACTTGCATATAAGTTATAATTGTAAACTTTGCCTGTCTCAACACAGAGCTTTCTAGTGAGACAGGTATAGTAAAATTAAACCTAAACAAATGTATATTAAGTAAAGCAATGAAATAAATAAATTAAAATCGAAGAAATTTCGATTCACATCATTCTCATTAAAATCTGTATGAATCTGAATTATCAATCATATCCAAATTAGATTACAGAGCAACTGTTGATTTGACTACATTTAACTGCTACTTGCTACTATTTTCAAAACACCCAGGCGCCTGATTTATAGTTAACGTGTCGACAGATAACGGGGCGACAATTAACTCTTTGCCATAATCGAAGAACAGACATCGTCCGATATAATCTCGATATTGAATTATGCCGCAGGGGTAAGCAGATATTTCCTTATAAACGTGTCCTTATTGTTTTGACCTTATATAAAATAATTGCTTTCAATATTAGTTAGATGTTGTTTACCGTACAAAAACTGCAAATATTCATCACACCAATCTCAACTTCCCGACAATACATGGTGCAGACAAATAACGCAAGAAAAAAATATTTTAAGGGTAGTAGGAATAAACTAACTAACTAACTAACTAACTAACCATCACGCCGTTTCCCTGCAGGGGTAGGCAGAGAGGATTGAACGCCACACTCTTCTATCCTGGCACACCACTTTTGCATCGGCCACATTCATACATCTTCTCATACACGTTCTACGATTGTTGCGGCTTTTAACAGGGCCATCCTCAAATACTTGTAGTACCTGATCGTGCCAGGTCTTTCGCGGACGCCCTCTATTCCTGTTGCCTTCAACATTCGCCTCATATATTTTCTTAACCATCCTTTCCTCGTTCATACGTTCCACATGACCAAACCAATCTCAGCACACCTTTCTTTATTCTATCTACCACACTACAGCCAGCATTGCATTCACTTTCTAATTTGTTCATCCTTATCGACGCAAGATTT